>APFE030357947.1:145858-264644 GCA_000404065.3 Pinus taeda | reverse complement strand
CGGCATGTATAAATATGTATTATAACATTGAAAGGAACATAATGAAAAATCAAGCTGGTAGTCTCGGTTTTGGGATCCAGGGGAAATCTCTGTGTATATGTGTTTTATGTGTTATGCTCTCGCATTTTTTAGTTTTTGTGTTTTAGAATTCGTATGCAGGTAATTTATGTACGAGGTTAAAACCTACAGTATTGCATTAACCTTTCCGTGTTTCTCTTATGCCTATATGATCTTGTCATTGTCTACCTTACAATTCCTTATTTCTTCCTTCAAGCTTCTCGATGTGTCTGCCAAATCAGAAGAGTGTCCAACACCATGCTTCTCATCTGACTCATAGGGAGAGTCTTTGTAGTCTACCATCTTGCTAGTCATTTTGATCTCTTTCTCTTGCAAGGCATACTATGTTAGCTAAATCAAATGACAATAAAACAATGTACCTTAGCAAAATTCAGGGAGGATATCTCATCTGCAAGATCATAAAATCAACATGATATATGTATAACATACTCAGAACAACATATAGACATATATTACATAAGCACATAACCATGTAACCACCAGTCTAGTTAGAGTCCAATCATCAATGCATTACCGTATCAACTACATATACCTTGACCTCATGCATGACAACAACGACCATACCAATGTAAACTAAAAATACACAAGCATAAACAACATGTAACCCAATCATGCACTCATGATGACATGATTTGTAACAACAACATCATCTTTCACGTGGTGACATCACTACAACCATGACTAACACCATGCATATGCAATAAACAAATATACAACACGGATGATTAATCACATGTGCAAACGACATGAATGCATGACCAACACACTGCCCATCTAGTTTGAGTGGTGAACCATGCTCTGATACCACTCTGTAACATCCTCCTCCCACATCTACCCAAGTAACAGGCCAACCGGGGTAAATATGTGACGAGATGCTACTATGATTGGATTCATCTTCCTATATGACCTTAAGGAAGTGGAATCAACGGAACACAACATACATAGCTTCCACATCAGCTACAGGACCCCTTAGAACCACACCAACACTTCTGGAGACCAACCCCTGGGTCCCACTGAGGTTTTAGGCCACTTGACCTATGGATGCTCTCATGCTATAGGCCTACGAACATCCAAGAGGCTCTTGACGCTCTCATGAGAAGGTATGTTAGGGTCTAGGGATTATTTTGTTAGTGCTATGCTAGCTTCCCCAGGATTTGAGCCACTCTTTTAGGCCCAGAGCCTAGGTCACTGCCCAAAATTGAATAACACCTTCATAACAGTAAGATAACAGGGAAACAATGATGCAAAGGTAAATACTTGAACAAGCCCTTAATTAGGCCCCTACTAGCCATGACAGGCATTTCGTCAAACATATCACAAATATGTAATCTACAGGGGTAAGCAACATATTTAAGCAGAGGGATCTCATACTTATCTGAGAATCACTAAGAACCATTGTTCCCTCATATCATTTGTTGCATTATCATCTAATAGGTCATAGATACATTGTCCATTCATTTACACGTAAAAACATGATGAGATCCATACATAGCCACATTTATAAAACACATACATAACCAACATAATATTAACATAAAACCAATGAAATCACAATCATATGATCCACATATAAATTAGTAAAATACTCATAGAAATACAAAGAGAAATAACCTCATGTTGATGATGCAAAATCCAAACCTGGGATGGGACTACCATGTTCCACCCGACTATAGAATGGTTGAGCCAAATCTCTCTTCATTCATTCAGCCCTATGCCATATTCCAAGCATGAATGTGGAACTCAAACCAAAAGACCCAACCAAAGCATCCCGAGGCTAAACCACCTCACCCTCATCAATAGAAACCAAGATTTATCATAATCCATCCCAGATCACTAGGCCAACATAATAAACATGTCATAATATGCTTTACCATAATCTCCACCTATCACTAGGCAAAACAAGCATGAATGCCACTGAATTTCTCCATCTATGCCGTGAGGAATTTTCCTGTCTCCTAGTCTCTCAGGATTTACCGCAATCTACACCAAATCACTAAGCCCTAAACCGAGACCCACTCTCCAGGCTTTACCACATATACCAACCCAGGATTACTAGGCCCAACGGATAGCAAACCACCTCTTGGCTTTACCGTATGTCCTACCATTCACCAGTAAGGATTCCTATGCCCATTGAGGCAACACAAAATCCATATTTACTGCAACCCATAGTCTGGTTCATGGGTTACTAGGCCACGTGTTCTATCTTTTGGAGATCCACCTCACTCATCTTCGAATCCATATGGAAATTCGACTCAACCAAAACATGAGAACTCCATCACACCATGGCTATTTGGAAATGGCAAGGCTAGGCTGGAAACATTGTCACACCTTGCAAAACCCATGCCATGATAGTAAAAGAACCACATGCAATACCATGCATGCCAAATTTAGCAAGAAAAATACACACGCATATCAATACCTGCAAAGAATCTTGTTGTAGTTGCTTGATCCTGCTCTTCTTTGCTTGATCTCTGCTTCCTCTTGCCTTCTTTTCCTTTCTTGATCCAATGCCAAAATGCTCCAAGAAAACTCTAAGTGTCTAAGAGTGTGTGTGAGAGAGAGAGAATAATGAGAGAGCTCCAAAACTGAACTTACAAAAGGCTACAAACTGATCCTCATAAGCCCGTTTATCAATTTGGCCTCTATTTTCTTCATTTTCCATTATTTTCCTTCATTTTCCTCCTCATATGAAACCAGTGACCTTTCACCTTCATTTTTTCCTAATTTGCATTATTTTCATAAATAAATGTGCCAAAAATGCCATTTTTCTTTTCCAAATCCTTTGCCATTGCCTTCGCCAATTTTCTTATCCATAATAAATTGATGAGCAACCACACTAGGATGTTTTGCACAAAATTTAACTTGGAATAAGTGTCCCATCAACCATGGTTATTATTTTTCCTTTATTAAATTTTATTACATGGAATTTGCACTAGGGTTGTTGCAAAATATTTCTTTCAGCTACTCAACCCTGTGCCATATTCCAAGCATGAATGTGGGATATCATGAAACAAATCCATCAAAACTAAACCAGGGCTTCTAGAGTCAAACCACCTCAACCCTCAACCAGTGATTCCACCTCACAGTCGGACATCACTTACCATCACCAGATCGGTCTCTACCCAAGTTGTCTAGTGCACTAGAGCATTTGTTCCAACCCAGTTTCCAAGACTAGTGACTCAACCCACAGTTGTCGTTGGGATTCCAGAGTGTTTGTCTAACCAAGGCTTCCAAGACTAATAACTCAACCCACAACTGTAGCTGGGCTTCGAGAGCGTTTGTCCAACCAAGGCTTCCAGGACTAGTAACTCAACCCACCAAGGGCTGTTGGAAATAATACTGAGAGGGGGGGTGGGGTGAATCAGTATTAGTAACTTAACAATATTTCATTTCCATAAACAGATTTATATACGCTATTTCTGTTAATGCAACTAACGTATATACACAATTTTGTTTAAAGCAACCAACGTATACCTTGTAAACTTATTATTTAGTCAGTTGATCTTTAATCTGTGAATCAGAACCATATAAGCAGTAATAGGTACAGTAAAACAGAGCAAACAATCATGCACAAGAACACAAGATATAAGGTGGAAACCAATGTGGGTGAAAACCACCTGTTGCAATTTGTCTTTATCTTCTTTTAATAAGAAACTTCTTTTTACAATATTTATGTACTGGTGCAGTCTTATGCCAGTACACAGGCTTCTACCTACAGAAGGCTACAACCCTCTCTCATTCTCTAGCTTCTCCTGGAAGGGAGCTACAACCCCCTTAGCTCTTGTACTAGCTGATGTACTAGTACGTAGGAGCTGATCTACAAAAGGCTACAACCTTCTCTTTTCTTCCAGGGACCACGTTTCATAAATTTTTAGATTGGATCCATCAATAGCATCAATCAAACATCAAAATATATCTGCATCAATCAATATCCCTTGCACTAACCAAAACTAAATCAAACAATCACTTCTCTAAATGTTGTAACCAGAATACAGTAACAGTACCAGAACCCAGAACAATGCAACAGTAAACAAAAGTAGCTAAAACATATTTTATGAGACATACACTACTTCAATGTGTTGAACCTACATGCATACATTGTTATATGAAGGCAAACCTGCATATACGCTGTTTAGAATTGTCAAACCAGCATGTATATGTGCCTTTGATACACTGAACTTGCATACAGATCTATAAAAGATGATTTACCCTTTTCAACTATTCAGACATCAATTTATACCCAGATCATCAGATTTACAGATCAAGACATGCACCAATTATAAAAGATCAAAAACCACACAAAGATACTTCTCTTCAAGCCTTAAGATCTTGACCCTTCAATAGAGCTTATCCTTCTTCAAGCGCTCAGGTTCCTCCTTGATTCAGATCTAGCTATGTACCATAACCCAATCACTAGTATTCTAGATCTTGCTTTTCATTAAATATTCAATACTTGAGTGCCTTTGCCTAATGATCTCCTCCTCCTTTTATATTCTTAGGCTTTACTCAATACCATAGTCCAAAACCACTTAGAAGCAATACCTTGGACCAAACACCTGGGGTCAATACTTCGGTCAAGATACATTGGATTAATAACACGGGTCAAAATACCAGGGACCAAATACCACAGACCAAAAACAAGTTTTCAACATGTACGCGCCTTTCCTTGCATGAAAGTGCGTGTATACGCATATGCGCCTTTTGGTCGGTGAACCCGCATGTATACGTGACTTGGTCAAGAGGAACCTACGTATATCTCTTTTTACTTCATTTTGAGAGCCTGAACTGTGATTTGTCATCTGAGTGAGTTGCCATCAAGGACAACACTTGTGTCATAGTGCCAAACCTGTGTCATAATTCCAACAATCTCCCCCTTTGGACTTGATGGCGACCCCAAGTCACTCTCCCCCTTTTTCATCAAGGGCAAAGAGTTATGCTCCCCTGGGCACATGTTGAATGCTCTAATATGCTGAAGTGTGTTTTTCATGCTCCCCCTCACTGTAAGAAAGGTCTACAAAAAGAGTTTCTACAAGAAGAACATGACTCTATACATCATAAATGACCTTCCTATCACCAAGGACTCATACATACATCCATCTCCCAACCAAGTGGGGATATACCAAGATTGACTCATCCGCCCAACCAAGTGGGGATACATGATAGGACAAGAACATCACATCATCCATCCCAGGCATAGTGGGGAAACAAAATAGGTCGTTACATGACCTTGATAATAAAAGATATACATGACATAGAGACAAAATATCTAAAAGAAGATAGTTATTAGCAACTATCATCAGTAGCGTTTGTCAATCGCCATTAGCAGCCATGATCTCTGTTTACACCTGTTCCACCTGAAACAAAAACATCTGTAAAATTGTACCAAGATCTTCTAAGATAATGCCAACAATGCATTATTAGAAGCATATGCTCCCCCTGAACCTGTGCCAGATGATCACCGTCAGTCTCATATCGGACTCTTTTCATCCTGAGTCTGTCCCACTTATATTCTTCAAACCAACATATACGCGATTGTATCCACAGCAACCGACGTATGTACGCGGATAAGCTTCACGAAACTCACGTACAACCACTTTATTCTGAAACAAATAAGTATCAATGGCAAGAAGATGCATCAACTACTCCCAGCTTCTGTCTAAGGTATTTAAATGTCTCTCTGGGCAGTGGTTTGGTGAATATATCAACAACTTGTTCCTTGGAGGGAACATACTCCAATTTAACCTTTTGTTAGGTATGTGCTTGGTCTTAGAATGCATGACAAGATTCTTTGAAATACTAATTGCAATTGTATTATCACATAGAATGGAGATGGGTGGAGTACATGTGATTTGAATGCCTTGCAGTGTTTGTATCATTCAAAGAAGTTGTGTGCCACAAGATGCAGTAGCCACATATTCTGCTTCAGCTGCAGATAATGCAATTGAACTTTGTTTCTTGCTGAACCAAGACACTAATCTGGAACCCATGAACAATGCACCACCACTAGTGTTTTTTCTGTCATCCACGCTTCCTGCCCAATCTGCATCTGTATATGCATGAAGTGTAAGATCTGTATCTCTGGGATACCATAAGCCGAATTCTTGTGTCCCTTGAAGATATTTAAAAATCCTTTTGACTGCTTGAAGGTGTGCTTCCTTTGGATTCGCTTGGAATAATCCAACTATTCCCACTGCATGCATGATGTTTGGTCAGGTACCTATTCGATAGAGCAGACTACCAATCATGGATTTGTAGGTTGGTTGATGTACTGTTGTTCATTCATCATTTGTGTTGAGGTTGCATCCTGTTACCATAGAAGTACATACTGGTTTAGAATCTTCCATTCCATATTTCTTCAAGATTTGCCTGAGGTACATGGTTTGTGATAAAAAAGTACCATCTTTATTTTATTGAACTTGTAAATCAAGAAAGTATGTGAGCTCACCAAGAAGGGACATTTCAAATTCTTTTTGCATTACCAAAGAAATTTTTTGACTCATGGCTTCTTCATTACTCCCAAAAATGATATCATCAACATACACAACAAGTATTAGCAATTTATCATTGTCAATTTTAATATATAGATTGCTATCAGTTGATCCTTTTGAAAAACCTTATTGATGAAGGTATTTGTCAAGACAATAATACCAGGCCCTTGGAGCTTGTTTTAGACCATAGAGCGTCTTTCTGAGTCTGAATACAAGTTTTGGATCATTTCCAAAGATGAATCCGACTGGTTGCTCAATATATACCTCCTCTTCTAGTTCTCCATTAAGAAAGGCAGATTTCACATCCATTTGATATACTTTGAACTTCTGAAAACTAGAAAGAGCAAGGAACATTATTATGGCTTCAAGTCTAGCAACAGGTGCAAAATTTTCTTCAAAGTCTATACCTTCTTGTTGAGCATATCATTTACAAACAAGTCTAGCCTTGTTTCTAACAACTTCCCCATTTTCATTCAACTTGTTTTTGAATATCCATATGGTTCCAATGAAATTCTTATCATGAGGTCTAGGAACTAATTCTCAAGTATTATTCTTTTCAATTTGCTCAAGCTCTTCATTCATGGCCTTGACCCAACATTCATCTTTGCACGCTTCATGCACATTTTGCAGTTCGATGGAGGAAAGCAATGCTAGATAGATTGAAGCTTCTGTAAACGTTCGTCTTGTCTGTACACCTACCTCTTTCTATCCCAAAATTTGAGTCTCTGGATGATTTTTCTGAACATATTTGGATGGAGTCTTTTCTTCTACCATTACCTGCTCTTCTGGTGCTTCACTGGTTTCTTCTTCTTCAGTATTAGTCTGATTTGATGTGGAAGGATAATCCTCATATTCTTCCCCCTCTTCAGTTTTTACTTGCTTTGAATTTTCGCCTGCTTCATCGACCACAACATCAATACTTTCAACAATTTTCCCTAGTCTTTTATTATAACACTTGTATCTTTTACTTCGGGAAGAGTAACCAAGGAGAATGCCTTCATCTGCTCTAGGTTCAAACCTGCCAAGTTTTTCATCAGTTCTTTTGATGTAACATTTACTTCCAAAAACTTTGAAGTATTTTACAATAGGATTCTTACCATACCAAAGTTCATGAGGAGTTTGAGTGTTATTTACCCGAACATTTGTTTTGTTGAGAATAGTGACGACAAAAAATGTAGCTTCACCCCAGAAGGTTGCAGGAGTTCCAGACTCATCTAGCATAGCACGAGCCATTTGTTGAATAGTTCTGTTCATCCTTTCTACCACTCCATTTTGCTGAGGAGTCCTTGCGGTAGAGAATTCCCTTCTTATTCCATGTTCTTCACAGAATTCGAAGAATTCATGTGAGGTAAATTCCCCTCCTCGATCAGATCTGAGGCATTTCATGTTACGATCTGATTCATTTTCAACCAAAGCTTTGAAGGCTTTGAACTTTTCAAATGCTTCCTCTTTATGTTTTAGAAGTCCTATCCAACACATTCTGGAAAAGTCATCAATGAACAATATAAAGTATTCTTCTCCACGATGTGACTTTTTCCTTGATGGGCCACATAAATAAGTATGGACAAGTTCAAGTGGCTTACTAGCTGATCCTTCTTTCTCAGGGAAATGTGTTTTTGTTTGCTTACGAGATTGACATGATTTTCATATTGTATTTTCTAGAATTCTGATGTCAGGAAGATCGCGAACAGCCTAGAATTTGCATGCTTTCCTTATCTGAGAGAAGCTTAGATGCCCCAATCTTCTGTACCGTAGCCAGTGTTCATCATTTTTGTTTAGATAGCATTGTTGTTGTCCTCCCTTGAGTATGTATAAATTATTTGGAGTTCTTATGCCTTTGATCATTGTTTCTCTTGTCTCAAGCTCATGAACAACACATCCATTTGATCGAAATACTACCTCATTTGCTTGATCACACATTTGACTAACACTTAATAGATTATGCTTTAAACCATTAACATACATAACATTCCCAGCTTTGACCTTTTTTTTAAAGAGAATAGAACCTTTACCTTTTATGATTGCAGGGGTGTCATTTCCAAATGACACCTTCTTTTCCTTTTCTAAGGCACTATATGCCTGAAGTTTTTCTTTATCACCTATCTTGTGTTTCAAGCATCCATTGTTGATGTACCATTGATTTTCTTGTCCTTCTTCACATAAGGCTATACCACATCTTTTGGTTTGCAGTTCTTTCTTTTCCCATGTTTTGGGAACCAATGAGGCTTGCTCCTTCTGAGGTGTTTGCCGAAATTTACCCCTGCATTCAAAGTCTTCATGACCAAAGTTGTTACAGATAAAGCATTCTATTTCATTTTCAAGAGCATAGAAGTTATTGTAGGTATTTTTCATGATGGTCTTATAAGCAACACATTGAGTAGCTTTATGTCCAAAGTTATGACATGAAAAACGTTGGCCATTAAAGAAATTCTTGTGATTATCGAATCTACTGACCTGATGATTGTAGTTTCCATTGACATTCATTCTTGAAGCAAATTGAGAATGGTTTACCTGAGGTTGGTTATAACTTATGTTCATCCTTGAAGTAGATTGAACTCAATTTTCCTGGTGATTTGCTTTAAACCTCTGCTGACGATTGTCAACCTGTTCACTTCTCCTTGCTGCATCAAGATAGCTTTTGGAGGTTGATGGCTTCTGTGCTTGAGATGGTTCTTCAGTATATCCAAGACCTATCTTTATCAAAGGAGAACGTTGCACTTTGATAATTTCATCTAAAGTTTCTGATCCTTTAGCAAACCTAAGATTGAGAGCTTTTGCTTTCTCAATTTCTTTACTTAGACCCACAATTTCACATTCTAACTTTTCATTACGTTTTTCCCTTTCAGCAAGTTGGAATGTCAAAGTATCTATAATCATACTCTTTTCTTCTAGACAGATTTTAAGTTTAGAAATTTCTTCATAGAGACCATCTTCTAAAGCATCCAAGAAATCATCATCTTCAAAAGCCATCAGAAGTCTGTAATCATTATTATTTTCATCTTCATCACTATTTGATAAACCATCACTATCTTCATGAATATAGTAGCTCTTCTTATTTATACTTTGTTTTATGTTCCATTTTGATGATTCCTTACCTTTATCAAGCTTATCTTTGTGAGGACATTTGGAAACATAATGACCTACTCTTCCACAAGAAAAATATTTGAAAGGTAGTTTACCTCTGAATCTTCTAGAGCCTCGTTGAAGGTTCTTGACAAAGTTTGATTCTTCCTCTCCTTCTGACGTATGTCCTAACTCATTGAGCTCTCATTTTCTTGAAGCTTTGAATGCGACTTCTCTCATATCTGATAGACCCCATTTCTTATTTCGAAAGCAGTTATGATTTCATGCAGCTGTGACATAGTAATACTTTGAAGATCCTGCTTTTCTTCTATGGCAGAAACTTTTGATTCAAACTTAGAAGACAAGGATCTTAGAACCTTTTCAACTAAAGTAACTTCTTTTATCTCTTCACCCAAGTTTTTCATGCGATTAACAATCTCATCTATACGTAAGAAATAATTAGCTACACTTTCATCATTGTGCATTATGAGAGATTGTAGTTTTGTACGTTTTACTTGATTATCTCCTTCATAGCTTAGAATGATCTTGTCCCATATTTCTTTAGCGGTTTTGAGCTGCATAACCTTGACGAATTTTGATTGTGACAGACTCCCCAATAGGGTATTGAAAGCCTTTGCATTTATTTCATACTGCTTTTTACCTGTTGTATCTGTAGGTGTTACTGATGGAAATGTGTATCCTCCTTTCACGATATCCCAAACTTCTATTCCAAGAGATTGAAGATAGGCTGTGGTTCTTACCTTCCAATAGACGAAGTTGCTCCCATCAAAGATTGGTGCCCTGATGGATGCCTCTGTTTCGTAGTTGTTCATGATGATAAATCTTCCTTCAAGCAATCAAGCTTCTTTTGAAGGACATGCTCTGATTCCAATTGTTGGAAATAATAATGAGAAGGGGGGGGCTAAATTAGTATTAGTAACTTAACAATATTTCATTTCCATAAACAGAGTTATATACGCTACTTCTGTTAATGCAACTTGCGTATATACGCAACTGTTTTTAGAGCAACCATCGTATACCTTGTAAATTTATTATTTAGTCAGTTGATCTTTAATCTGTGAATCAAAACCATATAAGCAGTAACAGGTATAGTAAAACAGAGCAGACAATCACACACAGGAACACAAGATATAAGGTGGAAACCCAATGTGGGTGAAAACCACCTGCTACAATTCATCTCTATCTTCTTTTAATAAGAAACTTCTTTTTACAATATTTATATACTGGTTCAGTCTTATACCAATACACAGGCTTCTACCTGCAGAAGGCTACAACCTTCTTTCGTTCTCCAGCTTCTCCTGGAAAGGAGCTACAATCCCCTTATCTCTTGTACTAGCTAATGTACTAGTACGTAGGTGCTGACCTACAAAAGGCTACAACCTTCTCTTTTCTTCCAGGGACCACGTTTCATAAATTTTTAGACTGGATCCATCAATAGCATCAATCAAACATCAAAATATATCTGCATCAATCAATCTCCCTTGCACTAACCAAAACTGAATCAAACAATCACTTCTCTGAATGTTGTAACAAGAATACAGTAAAAGTACCAGAACCCATAACATTGCAACAGTAAACAGAAGTAGCTAAAACATATTTTATGAGACGCACGCTACTTCAATGTGTCAAACCTGCGTGCATATGTTGTTATATGAAGGCAAACCTGCATATACGTTGTTTTGAATCGCCAAACCAACGTGTATACGCACCTTTGCTATACTAAAACTGCGTACAGATCTGTAAAACATGATTTACCCTTTTCAACTATTCAGACATCAGTTTATACCCAGATCATCAAATTTACAGATCAAGACATGCGCCAATTATAAAAGATCAAAAACCACACAAAGATACTTCTCTTCAAGCCTTAAGATATTGACCCTTCAATAGAGCTTATCCTTCTTCAAGCACTCAGGCTCCTCCTTGATTCAGATCCAACGATGTACCATAACCCAATCACCAGTATTCTAGATCTTGCTTTTCATTAGATATTCAATACTTGAGTGCCTTTGCCTAATGATCTCCTACTCCTTTTATAGTCTTAGGCCTTACTCAATAGCATGGTCCAAAACCACTTAGAAGCAATACCTTGAACCAAATACCTGGGGTCAATACTTCGGTCAAGATACCTTGGATCAATAACATGGGTCAAAATACCAGGGACCAAATACCACAGACCAAAAACAAGTTTTCAACATGTATGCTCCTTTCCTTGCGTGAAAGTGCGTGTATACGCATACGTGCCTTTTGGTCAGCGAACCCGCGTGTATACGCGGCTTGGTCAAGGGGAACCTGCATATATCTCTTTTTACTTAATTTTGAGAGCTTGAACTGTGATCTGTCATCTGAGTGAGTTGCCATCAAGGACAACACCTGTGTCATAATGCCAACAATCTCCACTTTTAGTTTTGATGGCAACCCTAAGTCACTCTCCCCCTTTGTCATCAAGGGCAAAGAGTTATGCTCCCCCTAAGTACATGCTGAATGCTCTAATATGCTGAAGTGTGTTGTTCATGCTCCCCATCACTATAAGCAAGATCTGCAAAAAGAGTTTCTACAAGAAGAACATGACTCTATACATCATAAATGAACTTCCTATCACCAAGGACTCATACATACATCCATCTCCCAACCAAGTGAGGATACATGATAGGACAAGAACATTACATCATCCAACCCAGGCATAATGGGGAAACAAAATAGGTCGTTACATGAACTTGATAATAAAAGATATATATGACATAGAGACAAAAGATCTAAAACAAGATAGTTATCCACAACTATCTTCAGCAACATCTGTTAATCACCATTAGCAACCATGATCTCCCTTCGCACCTGTTCCACCTGAAACAAAAACAGTTGTGAAATTGTACCAAGATTTTCTAAGATACTGCTAACAATGCATTATTAGAAGTATATGCTCCCCCTGAACCTGTGCCAGATGATCATTGTCAGACCCATATCAGACTCTTTTCATCCTGAGTCTGTCCCACTGATATTCTTCAAACCAAAATATACGCAACTGTATCCATAGCAACTGACATATGTACGCAGATACGCTTCATGAAACTTGCGTACAACCACTTTTCTCTAAAACAGATAAGTATCAACGACAAGAAAATGCATCAACTACTCCCAACTTCTGTTTGAGGTATTCAAATGTCTCTCTGGGCAGTGGTTTGGTGAATATATCAACAACCTGTTCCTTGGAGGGAACATACTTCAATTTGACCTTTTGTTCAAGCACTTGTTCCCAGAGAAAGTGATATTTGATAGGTATGTGCTTGGTCTTGGAATGCATGACAGGATTCTTTGAAATACTAATTGCACTTGTATTATCACATAAAATGGAGATAGGTGGAGTACATGTGATTTGAATGTCTTGCAGTGTTTGCATCATCCAAAGAAGTTATGTGCAACAAGATGAAGTAGCCACATATTCTGCTTCAGCTGTAGATAATGCAATTGAACTTTGTTTCTTGTTGAACCAAGACACTAATCTAGAACCTATGAAGAACGCACCACCACTAGTGTTTTTTCTGTCATCCACGCTTCCTGCCCAATCTGCATCTGTATATGCATGAAGTGTAAGATCTGTATCTCTGGGATACCATAAGCCAAATTTTTGTGTCCCTTGAAGATATTAAAAAATCCTTTTGACTGCTTGAAGGTGTGCTTCCTTTGGATTTGCTTGGAATAATCCAACTATTTCCACTACATGCATGATGTCTGGTTAGGCACCTATGAGATAGAGCAGACTACCAATCATGGATCTGTAGGTTGGTTGATGTACTGCTGTTGATTCATCATTTGCGTTGAAGCTGCATCCCGTTACCATAGAAGTACACACTGGTTTAGAATCTTCCATTCCATATTTCTTCAAGATTTGCCTGAGGTACTTGGTTTGTGATAGAAAAATACCATCTTTATTTTGTTGAACTTGTAAATCAAGAAAATACGTGAGCTCACCAAGAAGGGACATTTCAAATTCTTTTTGCATTACCAAAGCAAAGTTTTGACTCATGGCTTCTTCATTACTCCCAAAAATGATATCATCAACATACACAACAAGTATTAACAATTTATCATTGTCAATTTTTATATATAGATTGTTATTAGCTGATCCTTTTGAAAAACCTTATTGATGAAGGTATTTGTCAAGACGATAATACCAGGCCCTTGGAGCTTGTTTTAGACCATATAGCGCCTTTTTGAGTTTATGTACAAGTTTTGGATCATTTCCAAGGATGAATCTGCCTGGTTGCTCAATATATACCTCCTCCTCTAGATCTCCATTAAGAAAGGCAAATTTCACATCCATTTGATATACTTTGAACTTCTGAAAACTAGAAAGAGCAAGGAACATTCTTATGGCTTCAAGTCTAGCAATAGGTGCAAAAGTTTCTTCAAAGTCTATACCTTCTTGTTGAGCATAGCCTTTACAAACAAGTCTCGCCTTGTTTCTCACAACTTCCCCATCTTCATTCAACTTGTTTTTGAATATCCATTTGGTTCCAATGATATTCTTATCATGAGGTCTAGGAATTAATTCCCAAGTATTATTCTTTTCAATTTGTTCAAGCTCTTCATTCATGGCCTTGACCCAGCATTCATCTTTGCATGCTTCATGTATATTTTGCGGTTCGATGGAGGAAAGCAATGCTAGATAGCTTGAAGCTTCTGTAATAGTTCGTCTTCTTTGTACACCTGCCTCTTTCTATCCCAAAATTTGAGTCTTTGTATGATTTTTCTGAACATATCTGGATGGAGTCTTCTCTTCTACCATTATCTGCTCTTATGGTGCTTCATTGGTTTCTTCTTCTTCAGCATTAGTCTAATTTGATGTGGAAGGACAATCCTCATCTTCTTCCCACTCTTCAATTTTTACTTGCTTTGAATTTTCGCCTACTTCATCAACCACAACATCAATACTTTCAACAATTTTCCCTAGTCTTTTATTATAACACTTGTATCATTTACTTTGAGAAGAGTAACCAAGGAGAATGCCTTCATCTGCTCTAGGTTCATACTTGCCAAGTTTTTCATCAATCCTTTTGATATAACATTTACTTCCAAAAACTTTGAAGTATTTTACAGTAGGAGTCTTACCATACCAAAGTTCATGAGGAGTTTGAGTGCTGTTTACCCGAATTTTTTTTTTGTTGAGAATAGTGACGACAACAAATGCAACTTCACCCTAGGAGGTTGTAGGAGTTCCAGACTCCTCTAGCATAGCATGAGCCATTTGTTGAACAATTCTGTTCATCCTTTCTACCACTCCATTTCACTGAGGAGTCCTTGCAGTAGAGAATTCCCTTCTTATTCCATGTTCTTCACAGAAGTCGAAGAATTCATCCGAGGTAAATTCCCCTCCTCGATCAAATCTAAGGCTTTTGATTTTACGATCTGATTCATTTTCAACCAAAGCTTTGAAGGCTTTGAACTTTTCAAATGCTTCGTCTTTATGCTTTAGTCCTATCCAACACATTCTAGAAAAGTTCTCAATGAACAATATAAAGTATTCTTCTCCACGAGGTGACTTTTTCCTTGATGGACCACATAAATTAGTATGGACAAGTTCAAGCGGCTTACTAGCTGATCCTTCTTTCTCAGAGAAATGTGTTCTGGTTTGCTTACCAAATTGACATGATTTTAATATTGTATTTTCTGGAATTTTGATGTTAGGAAGATCGCGAATAGGCTGGAATTTGCATGTTTTCCTTATCTGAGGGAAGCTTAGATGCCCCAATCTTCTGTACCATAGCCAATGTTCATAATTTTTTCTTAGATAGCATTATTGTTGTCCTCCCTTGAGTATGCATAAATTATTTGGATTTCTTATGCCTTTGATCATTGTTTTTCCTGTATCAAACTCATGAACAACACATCCATTTGATCGAAATACTACCTCATTTCCTTGATCACACATTTGTATAAGCCTCATTAGATTATGCTTTAAACCATCAACATACATAACATTCCCAGCTTTGACCTTTTCTTTTAAGAGAACAAAGCCTTTACCTTTTATGACTGCAGGGGTGTCATTTCCAAATGAGACCTTATTTTCCTTTTCTAAGGCACTATATGACTGGAGTTTTTCTTTATCACCTGTCATGTGTTTCGAGCATCCACTCTCAATGTACCATTGATTTTCTTGCCCTTCTGCATATAAGGCTATACCACATCTTTCGGTTTACGGTTCTTTCTTTTTCCATCTTTTGGGAACCAATGAGGCTTGTTCCTTCTGAGGTGTTTGCCGAAATTTACTCCTGCATTCAGAGTCTTCATGACCAAAGTTGTTACAGATAGAGCATTCTATTTCATTTTCAAGAGCATAAAAGTTATTGTAGGTCATTTTCATGATCCCAGTCACATTCCTTTGATTTCGTGCTTCTCTAATCATGATGGTCTTTAAGCAACACATTGAGCAGCTTTGTGTCCAAAGTTATGACATGAAAAACATTGGCCATTAAAGAAATTCCTATGGTTATCGAATCTACTGACCTGATAATTGTAGTTTCCATTGACATTCATTCTTGAAGCAAATTGAGAATGATATACCTGAGGTTGGTTATAGCTTTTGTTCATCCTTGAAGTAGATTGAACTCGATTTACTTGGTGATCTGCTTTAAGCCTCTATTGACGATTGTCAACCTGTTCGCTTCTCCTTGTTGCATCAAGATAGCTTTTGGAGGTTGATGGCTTTTGTGCTTGAGATGGTTCTTCAGTATATCCAAGACCTGTCTTTATCAGAGGAGAACGCTGCACTTTGATAATTTCATCTAAAGTTTTTGATCTTTTAGCAAACCTAAGATTGAGAGCTTTTGTTTTCTCAATTTATTTCCTTAGACCCACAATTTCACATTCTAACTTCTCATTGTGTTTTTCCCTTTCAGCAAGTTGGAATGTCAGAGTATCTATAATCATACTCTTTTCTTCTAGACAGATTTTAAGTTTAAAAATTTCTTCATAGAGACCATCTTCTAAAGCATCCAAGAAATCATCATCTTCAAAAGCCATTAGAAGTCTGTAATCATTATTATTTTCATCTTCATCACTATTTGATAAACCATCACTATCTTCATGCGTATAATAGCTCTTTTTATTTATACTCTGTTTTCTATTCCATTTTGCTGATTCCTTACCTTTATCAAGCTTATCTTTGTGAGGACATTTGGCAGCATAATGACCCACTCTTCTAGAAGAAAAACATTTGAAAGGTAGTTTACCACTGAAACTTCCAGAGTCTCGTTGAAGGTTCTTGACAAAGTTTGATTCTTCCTCTCCTTCTGACGTATGTCCTGACTCATTGAGTTCTCCTTTTCTTGAAGCTTTGAATGTGACTTCTCTCATATCTGATGGACCCACTTTTCTCATTTTGAAAGTAGTTAGGATTCCGTGCAGCTGTGACATAGTAATACTCTGGAGATCCTGCTTTTCTTCTATGGCAGAAACTTTTCATTCAAACTTAGAAGACAAGGATCTTAGAACCTTTTCAGCTAAAGTAACTTCTTTTATCTCTTCACCCAAGTTTTTCATGCGATTAACAATCTCATCTATACGTAAGAAATAATTAGTTGCACTTTCATCATTGTGCATTCTGAGAGATTGTAGTTTGCACATTTTACCTTATCGTCTCCTTCATAGCTTAGAATGATCTTGTCCCATATTTCTTTAGCGGTTTTGAGCGGCATAACCTTGACGAATTTTGATTGTGACAGACTCCCCAATAGAGTATTGATAGCCTTTGCATTTGTTTCATATTGCTTTTTACCTGTTGTATCTGTAGGAGTTGCTGATGGAAATGTGTATCCTCCTTCCACGATATCCCAAACTTCTATTCCAAGAGATTGAAGATAGGCTATGGTTCTTACCTTCCAATAGACGAAGTTGCTCCCATCAAAGATTGGTGGCCTGATGGATGCCTCTCTTTCATAGTTGCTCATGATGATAGATCTTCCTTCAAGCGATCAAGCTTCTTCTGAAGGACTTGCTCTGATTCCAATTGTTGGAATTAATATTGAGAGGGGGGGTGAATCAGTATTAGTAACTTAACAATATTTCATTTCCATAAACAAATTTATATACGCTACTTTTGTTAATGCAACTTGTGTATATATGCAACTGTGTTTAGAGCAACCAACACATACCTTGTAAATTTATTATTTAGTCTGTTGATCTTTAATCTGTGAATCAAAACCATATAAGCAGTAACAGGTACAATAAAACAGAGCAGACAATCATACATAAGAACACAAAATATAAGGTGGAAACCCAATGTGGGTGAAAACCACTTGCTGCAATTTGCCTTTATCTTCTTTTAATAAGAAAATTCTTTTTACAATATTTCTATACTGGTGCAGTCTTATACCAATACGTAGGCTTCTACCTGCAGAAGGCTACAACCTTCTCTCATTCTCCAGCTTCTCCTGAAAGAGAGCTACAACCCCCTTAGCTCTTGTTCTAGCTGATGTACTAGTACGTAGGTGCTGACCTACAGAAGGCTACAACCTTCTCTTTTCTTCCAGGGACCACGTTTCATAGATTTTTACACTGGATCCATCAATAGCATCAATCAAACATCAAAATATATCTGCATCAATCAATCTCCCTTGCACTAACCAAAACTAAATCAAACAATCAAGTCTCTGAATGTTGTAACTAGAATACAGTAACAGTACTAGAACCCAACTAGAACCCAGAACACTGCAACAGTAAACAGAAGTAGCTAAAACATATTTTATGAGACGTACACTACTTTAATGTGTTGAACCTGCATGCATATGTTGTTACATGAAGGCAAACCTGGGTATACGTTGTTTTGAATTGTCGAACCAACGTGTATACGCGCCTTTGCTATACTGAACCTGCATACAGATTTGTAAAAGATGATTTACCCTTTTCAACTATTCAGACATCAATTTATACCCAGATCATCAGATTTACAGATCATGACACGCACCAATTATAAAATATCAAAAACCACACAGATACTTCTCTTCAAGCCTTAAGATCTTGACCCTTCAATAGAGCTTATCCTTCTTCAAGCGCTCAGGTTTCTCCTTGATTCAGATCCAGCTATGTACCATAACCCACTCACCAGTATTCTAGATCTTGCTTTTCATTAGATATTCAATACTTGAGTGCCTTTGCCTAATGATCTCCTCCTCCTTTTATAGTCTTAGGCCTTACTCAATACCATGGACCAAAAACAAGTTTTCAACATGTACGCGCCTTTCCTTGCGTGAAAGTGCGTGTATACGCATACAGGTCTTTTGGTTGGCAAACCCACGTGTATACGCGGCTTGGTCAAGGGGAACCTGCGTACATCTCTTTTTCCTTCATTCTGAGAGCCTGAACTGTGATCTGTCATCTGAGTGAGTTGCCATCAAGGAAAACACATGTGTCATAGTGCCAAACCTGTGTCATAATGCCAACCATCACCAGATTGGTCTCTACCCAAGTTGTATAGTGCTCTAGAGCGTTTGTTCCAACCCAGTTTCCAAGACTAGTAACTCAACCCACAGTTGTCGTTGGGATTCTGGAGTGTTTGTCTAACCAAGGCTTCCAGGACTAGTAATGCAACCCACAGCTGTAGACGGGCTTCGAGAGAATTTGTACAACCAAGGCTTCTAGGACTAGTAACTCAACCCACCAAGGGCTTCGAGAGCGTTTGTGCAACCAAGGCTTCCAGGACTAGTAACTCAACCTAAGTTGCTACAAGGCTTCTAGAGCATTTGTCAAATCAAGGCTTCTAAGAACTAATAACTCAACCCACAACTAAAGGCACAAGAAAACCAACCAGAAAACAATAGTAAAACATACAACACCATGACTATCTAGGAAATGAAAATGCTAGGCAAATCCACTGTCAATCCAAGAAATTCTCCATGTCAATGACAGATAATAACCAAGAAACCACATGCATGTGTCATGCATGCCAAAACTAGCACTAAAACCATACATGCAACTCAATACCCGTGAAGAAATCCAGTTGTAGCTGTTGATCCCGATGTTCTCTTGCGCTTTCCTGCTCTTCCTTTGCCTTCTTGCTCCAAGCATCCAAGTATGCCACACTCTCCAAGAGTGTTCCAAGAAAACTCTAAGTGTCCAAGAGTGTGTGAGAGAGAGAATAATGAGAGAGCTCCAAAGGCCTTTATTTTCTTAATTTTCCATTACTTTCCTTCATTTTTCTCCTCAAATGCAAGCTATGACCTTTCACCTTCATTTTGTCCTAATTTCCATTACTTTCATAAATAAAATGCCAATTAATGCCACTTTGGTTTTCCAAAGCCTTTTCCATGCCTTTACCAATTTCCTTTAGCCATAATAACCGAAATGAACACCTATTAGGATGTTTTGCCCACCATTCAGCTTGGAATATGTGTCCGATGGCCTAGTCTTATATATATTTTTACATGGATTTTTAACCAAAGTTGCTACAACTTCCCTCTACATTATTGTTGTTGGAATTTATACTTATGTTTGGTTTAGTGTTTTAACCTCCAAAAACTTTAGGAGGAGGTTCAAGATCTTCACTTGAGGTAGACCTAGTGATTGACATCTTAGTGATACTTGTGAGGAATAACTAGTGATTGACGACTTATATAAGGCCATTACTAGTTATGAGCTCATTCTACACCATGCCTAAAAGAAGTACAATTGTGTTGCAAAACAAACAAACAAACAAACAAAAACTAGAAAATAAGAATGTCCCAGTTTCTATTTAACAACTTATAGTCCAATGCAATAGTTAGTACCATGTTATCTATCTTATGGAGAAGCCTAGCCCTATCTTTCCACACACAACTTATGGAGAATAAAACACATGTGTCCAATATATTTGCTACTTTCACTACTCACCTGTTAGCTTGTATCTCTTTTACCTAGTAAATATTTGAATAAAATATGTTTGTCATAACATTCGAAAAATGATTGAGATATTATTCTTATCATGCTAATAGGGGTATTTATTTTGGAATTTGGGTGCCAAAGGGTAGATTCTTTTAATGAAAGCATTGATGTGTGTGGTTAGGATTGAATATGTTTGGAATATCTTCATCATCATTTTTAAATGGAAGGTTCCAACTATAAACATTATGATTAATGAATGACCCTTTTCTAGGCATTTTGTCTGGTCAATTTTTTACAAATCAAGTAGAGATTTTTAAGAATAATAAGTTTAAGACATTTAATTTGCAAAGTTGAATGTTTTAAGGGATTTTTAGAGTGTTGAACCCATATACATTCAAAAATATATTTTAACCAACAAAAAACTACAATCTTACTAGAAATTATATTAACATTTCAGTATTAAAAACAGTTAAAAACTATTTTATCTAAAATTACACTATTTAGTTGATCCATAACTACATTTAAAAAATAAAATAAAAAAATAATTATACTATAAATATTTTATTTTATAATATATATATATATACATTAATGTTTACACTGTAACCCATATAAAACTATTAAATAAAGAAAAAATTATTACTCTTTTAAAATTCAATAAAATAAATTAATTAATTAATTAATATAAAAATAAAGAATCAAAGCCAACGGCAACCATAAACAATATCAAAACTTTCTCACGAGTATGTAGTCACTATTTCATAATGAGGGCTCTTTAATCACCATAATTATTTCATCAAAGATGACATGTTCCTTTCATTGTGCCATAACATCAAAGATGACATGTTCCTTTCTCTGATAAATCACCAATGTATATCACAAATTAATTGATTGAGGTAATTAATAATATTGATAAAGTAAATAAAAATCCTTTAAATTTGAGACAATTTGAATAACATAGTTATTAGGCACAAAACTCCAAAGCATTTATCACATTATTTTGTTGCTAAATGCATTGCATCTTTGGTTTTGGATTATAATTTTGCTGGAAAAATAATAAAAGTTATGGTAAGATTTTTAAAAAATTAGTAGAATTTTGGGTTACAGTGATTAAGTTTTAAGATTTTGGGTGTTTAGAGATTTTTGATAGTGTTAAATCTGGTTAAGCATTAAGATTTTGGTGCCTAAGAGTTTTTGATGGTGCTAAATCCATTTCCACTATAAAAAAAATATTTGAAACACTCTTTCAATTAGATTTTTTGAAATTTTCCCAGATTCTAGTGAGAAAATTGTAGACTGAATAAACAACACTGATTGGAAATTTAAATTACAACTATAAAGTTTTAAAATTTTAGATGCTCAAGAATTTTTTTATGGTGTTGAATCTTTAAAATTTTAGTGTCCAAAATTTTTTAATAGTACTAAGTCCATTTCCGCTTTGAAAAAAATGATTAAAACACTTTTTAGATTAGATTAAAAAAATCACTAATTTTATGAAAAAAGTTTATATTCTCGGTAAACAACACCAGGCAGATACTCAATTATGTATCCTCGGTCCAAGATGGACGATGAATACACCGTTTATTTTCAAGCGTATCTGAATGGCGTGATTTTATTGCATCACATGACATAATGCTTGCGCTCATAAATTGAAAATAATCATAGCAAGAAAGACCACTGATTTGGCAAACCAGCAATGTCAACGGGAAAACGACTCGTTTGACAAACAAACGCAATCTCTAAAAAATTTCTGGTGAAGGAGCCCAAAAAAACAAAAACCGAACACGTGGCATTTCAACAGAAATCTTTCAACGTTCCACATGACGACAAGTCCGGGTAAATGTATGAATGCTTGAAGCTCGAGGCAACGGCAGAGGAAGGGGGGAGAGGCAAAGGCAGAGAGGGACTCATCCAAATGGGAAGAGGAAGAGGAACAGGAGGGCTATATCATCTCAGCAAACAATGACGCCCAAATATGTACCCGGGGGGCATCCCAGCGATTACGTTGCGGTTGGGATTTCCATCCTCGCTCTCACACTCATCATGTAACTTCACATCGATTCCCTCGATTTCAATTTTTATTAATTTTTCCATTCATATCAGCATCTGCCAAAGCAATTTATCTTTTCTTAAATAAACTTTTATGGGCATTTTGCGTCACTGAGTTAAATCTTCATTTTTCTGGAAAAAAAACCATTAAATGACAAATTTATGGTTCGATTGTTTCTGAAATCTAGGGATGGTGCCGAAAAATCTTATTGTATCAGCCAGACTTCATGTATTTTCCAATGTGCATTTTGAAAGTATCTGGCCTTTCCCCCTTCCTTCGAAGGCCGCCTGCCTTATTTCTATCATTCCAAACCAATCCGATAACCAGATGAGTTTGACAACATAAGCTTTTTCGAAATACTAGTTGGCCGGACAGACCAGCTGATACTCCAAATCCTGCAAAAATTAAGTTTTTCAAAACTCGGTCTGGGGAATAATTAGGCCACGGTGTAAATTTCGAAATCCCTGTAGGACTGGAGTGCTTCAAAAAACCCAAAATTAAGCGACGATATCTATATATATATATACATATACAAAAAAGAGCTGAGATTAACAGATTTCTTCAGCTTGATACTAAGTTACAAGCCAGGAGCTTCGAGAATTATAGTATGCTGGTTTCTCTTTACAGAAGAAGAAGGAATTTCCATTCGGATCTGGTAAAAAGCTTACCCGCGCACAGAGAAGGGTGAGGAGTGTGCTGGCCTGATAACCATTTGTTCCAGAGTGTCCGCTACATGCCTCAGATGAAAAAGAATCCTCATCAAAACCTCTGTTCCTGATCCCGAACTGCCGTCGAACACAGACAGGAATCTTTCCAATTTGTCGAAATCTACTCGTAGCTCCTGGATTGCCTTTTTGTGTTGATGCCAATTCGTCAAAATCCACTCGTAGATCCTGGATTGCCTGTTTGTGTTGATGCCAATTCGTCAAAATCCACTCGTAGATCCTGGATTGCCTGTTTGTGTTGATGGAAGCAACTGTGAGTTGCTTGCAGTTCCCTATAATCCATGGCTGCGAAATCCTCACTTTTGCAGTTCCCTATAATCCATGGCTGCGAAATCCTCACTTTTGAAGCTCAAAATGTCTAAGAATATCTCCCCTGCAACCTGCAACGAATAGGGTGTAATGTCCTTTTTTTTGGACATTGAGAAACGAGAGTGTTTTGTTTTTTAAGCTAGCACAAAAATATTTTTATTAATATAAAGGGATTTACATTGATAGCATATAAGTCGCTAGGAAAACTACTTTGCGATCTAGAATGTGATAGACTCAAAAGAAGAAATTACCATTGAAATGATATATTCTATAGCATCATTTGACATAGGGATTGACTTTAGAGTGAATTTATTTTTGCCTTTTTTTCTCACAATCTTAATTCAGCTTACATGGGTAGATTAACCAAGGTAATTTGCACATTATTGTTGAAAGCGGAAGGTGCTTCCTTGTCGGAGTTAAAAGAAACTGATTCATAAATACGGTTTAACATATCCTAAAAAACATCTTTAACAACCAAAGGAATCCTTGTTTCTAGGGTGAAAGTTAAGTCCTCACAAGGTTGATGTGTATCCACATTTTGGTACCGATTTCCCTAAAGTATATGATCATCATCGCCCTCATTCTCTTGATTAGAAGGAGAAGAAGGCTCGCCCTTCACAATGGTGGTTCATTTGCAAGGTTTTCAACTTTTTGATTTAGACATTATGTTATGCTGTTTTTTAGTGGAGATTGACTAAGGGTAGGAATTCTGTAGATGCCTAGTGTGAAGGTAAACATGACACTAAAATGTTGTATTCTCATAATCTAAGGATTGAGTTCGATACTGCCATCGGGAGGTATCTATGGTAAGATAACGACCCAAGGTGTTACCGATACCCTCAAAAAATGAAAAATGCCATAGATGGGCGAGCAAATTAGGAAGCCGAACCCAAATTGGAATTTTGGTGATGATTGTTGAAGAGGGAAGAGGAATCGAAATGCCGAACCCATGAGATAATGAACAAACCAACTTTACCCCAAAACCAAGGTCCACCAGTTAGGGCCTTCCGAGAATCCTAGGATTCAAAGAACAACACTAGAAAGAAACCCTTGAAGCAAAAAATATTCTTGCACTTTGAAGTCTAGACCTCATGTAGCCACTTATAGAGGTTCGCTGAGTGTGGCCATAAGCCATTAAAGTGGCCAATAAGGTCATTCTCGGAGTAGAGCTCAAGGAAGTCCTCCAGAGTTGGATGGGAAACTTCAAGGGAAGGAATATCCTCATTTTTGTCCACCTAGAACAACCTAGGAGTTGCCTGTTGAGAGGTGGATCTTGACTTAAAAGGAATCCTTGAAGGAAAGAGGCTTTGAAGTCATAGATGCTCTACCACTCCTGGCACCACCGTTCAAGCACGTGACAAGAGATATGGAAGCATCTTTCATAATGCCATAATCTTTGAGTACTTGACCTAGCTTTCGCTGCTTACCATTGTAAAGAAGTCTGAAAGCACTAGCCTGAATTCCAAGTCAACGCTTTAATTTTGTCTTGGAGCTTGGATACATCGTCAACTACACTGACCAAGACGCAAAGGGATTGTCCAAATAGAGACTGGACAAAAATTGGAAAACTATAGAGAGAACTATTCCTGATTCCTTCCCCAACTGATTGATAAATTTTGTCAAACACATTGTTGTCTTTCTCACCTGTTCCACCTCCCTGTTAGGCATTTCGTTCATGCTTTTCAACAAACAGGTGGCATTCATTATTCCCTTCGATGGCATTCGAAAGTTGAAACCCAAAATTAACCCCAGACCTCGCTATTTTTAATCTACGAGGCACCGTAGTGAGAGGGGCAGAGGACTCTCTGTCAAAATTCTGCCAGAGACCATAAATATCTACAAAGGCTCCGTCGGGGAGGCCATGAAGAAGAGTGCAGGTATGTTGTTTACATAATAAGAGCTAATTGTTGGGCGTTAACAAGATAATAACTGTGATTGCAAGAGATTCATGCCTATCGGTGAGGGTTGCATGCCAAAAAGAAAGAATGTTGGCGTCCTTGATAAGCGGCACAGGTTCTGACCCACCCTATTGCGCGAAAAATGGAGGATTAAAGCTCAAATATAGCTTATAGACGCTATTGTCTAGCGAGGGTTCAAATCCTATGCGCCATTTAGTCAAAACCCTGGAACGAGAGTATCATGTTAGCGTGACTTACACATTAAAATTAATTAGGGCAAATACGAGAATTAATTAATTAAAAGTGACTAAAGAAAAATAAATAGTATAAGTCACTTTAATAGAAGAAGAGAAATAGCCATGGTATTCGGATAAGCCATGGTATTTAGATAGTTCATTATTATTGGAGGCAAGAGTTCATTTTTTAGGTATACATTTGAGATTATTGTTTTGTTGTTATTCAATTGAATTTTTGGAGCTTGTATGGGTGAGAGCCCACATTATGTAGAGGGTTAGTTTTAGTGGTCAATGGTTCATCCTAACTTATCTAGTGAGGAGGGGTTTCAGTATTGAGAGATATACCCTAGCCACCTAAAGAGGAGGGATCAAATCAAATCCATTCATTAGGCTTAACGTGGATATTTCAAGGAGAGGTTAATTAAATCTCTTGCGGGGTATAACATTGGAGGAACTATTGTTAGCCATTCAGATATCTTGTTGGTGTTTTAATAGGTTATGATCCTGATTTGGCATGTAATATCATATTTCGGTTAATAAAATAAGGCTGAGTTTCTGATAAATATTGTCCGTGTTTTTCTTGCTAAATTTTTGCAAAAGTGCCTTGGTGTTATTTAAATTATTTGTGTAAATTTTCTGAAAAATTATAAAGAGAAGATTTATAATTTTTTTTGAAAATAATTTAAAGGAATATTACAATGGTATTAGAGTTGGATTTCTTGCTAGCGCGAGGGTTTAAAGGGTAATTTCATTAATGCTTGGATTTGTGTGTTTGTGGCATCCAATTTTTTCTTGCTAGGTTGAAATTATTTTGTTGGGTTGAAATTATTTAGTTGGGCCAAAATTGATCTTATCGTGCCAAATTTCTCTTGTTGGGCTAAAATTATTCTATTAGGTTTAATTTAGCGTTGAATTTCTCTTGCTGGGCCGAAACTATCTTGTTGTGTCAAATTTCTTTTGTTGAGCCAAATTTATTTTGCTAGGCCGAATGTATCTTGTTGTGCTGAATTTCTCTTGCTGGGCTGAAATTATTTTATTGGACAAAATTTCTGTTGTCGGACCGAATTTCTTTTGTCGGACCGAATTTCTCTTGTTGGGTTGAATTACTTTGTTGAGTTGAATTTATTTGTGGAGAGGTCAAATTATTGTAGCAGTTGAATTTATTGGTGTAGAGGTCAAGTTATTACAACAACTAAATTTATTGGTGGAGAGGTTCAGTGGTTGCAGCGACTGAGTTTATTTGTGGAGAGTTGTTATTGTAGTAGCTGATTAAATTTGCCAAGTCACAGCTAGAGGTGACATAGTTTCCAGTTAGAGGTGACATAGGAGATAAGAGAAGGGCAAGGGAATCAAGACTAGAGGGGGGGCCTATACAAAATACACAGAAAGAAAAGCTTCAAGGGCAGAGAAGTCAAGTGTGACAAGAGCCAAGGAAACTGCAAAGATAAGTAGGGAATACCATTAGGCAGCAAAGGGTCCTCCTTGAGTTGGAGGAGAGCCAGGTAATCTCCCCATAAGAAACCACAGGTTGATGTCTCTACCCAAGGGGATGAGACCAATTTCTTAGACCGAAAAACCAAAATTAAATATTATAATTGCAATACCAACAAGAGGAGTCAGAATGCGACAATTTTACTAGCAAGCCTAGTGCAAATGCATTCCAAAAGACATCATTGGAATCCTGGTACTAGCCCTCTCGCTGGCGAACGCACAAAACCATTGCATTCACTCCTGCAAATGTTTGAAGTTTATAGTAATAACCAAACGACTATAAAAAATGAAAGATGGAAGACCAAACCAGGAGGGCCTGAGCCTTCCTTAACCAACGTACCACAGTTCTAGATGAAGGTGAGGAAATATCTCCCAAATAGCATGATGTTGCAGCGAAGTTTCTAGAAAACAATAAGGTGGTTCTAGAGATACTAGGAAGATGTAGTGGTCTTGTAAGTTTTCAATATAATGCTCTATATCATCATACCTTGTAGACATGTGTAAATATACATAGATGATTGGCTACACCATCCCCTCTCTAATGCCTATAATGGCAACAGGGTAGCAAGCCTTCTCCCCTCCCTTCTTGCATGCATTTTGACATCCCTATCAAAGTAAAACATATTTGAATTTAAAAAAAAAAAAAAAAAAATCAAATTAGTAATAATTTTAAATATTAGATTTAATTTATTTGAAAACCATTAAATTACTTCATAATCCTGTTTAATAAATTTAAATTTTGCATAAAAAATTGCCAAATTAATAATATTGTGTAAGTTATGAAATCAATAATATTGTGTAAGTTATGACGGGTTGATTGCTAGAATCATGAGTGGAGAATGAATAAACATGTACCTTTTAATGTTGCAATGTGAAATCCCAAGTCACTGCTTCGAGAGTTTGACTACTCTGCGGGCACAGCTTCAAGAATTTGACTACTGCTCGATCATGTGGGAGGGAATGGAAGGCAAAAAAGTTTCCCATCTCAAACCTCACGTGGCAAAAAAGCCAATGTTGTTTATTACAAAAAGTTGTTCCGGTGGTGTCTTGTTTGAGATTCAAAGCTTCGAAATTATTATTAGGTTGGGTGGTAAACAAAACTCTCTAGTAATGAATGAATGGCATAAAAGTCTTCGCATCCACCTTCCTCCAAAGAGTAAAGGCTTTTTAATGGAGCCCTTACATGGATGGTTGGTTATTAAAGGTATTATAATGAGATTTCATTGTTCCATTTTTAGTGAATTTTATTTTATTGCTAGTGTTTTTTGAACATGTGATGGTTTGGGTCATTTAAAAATTGGCCAAAGTTAAATTTTATAAAATGGAAATTCCAATTTTCAACATAATTCTAATTGGATTTAGAGTTAACAGAAAAGTGTTTTGAGTGTGGATATCCACATTATTGAGAAGACATAAATGTGTTTCTATTCTTGATTCTCATTCAATGCGGCAATTAATTTTCACAAAATATTTTTATAGCTAATTTTTTTTTCTCAAATTAAAAATGATTTTTTTCTTTTCTTTTTTTTTTTAAATGGAATGGATAGCATTTATATTATAAAAATTGGGTGCATGGTTAGAACAATTTACATGCTTATGTGATTTTAGAGGCTTTATTATTCCATTTTATCAATAACATAATTTTCTTGCCTTTGTGGGCTTTTTGAACTACAATTTTACATTGATATCTTCCCTAAATTCTACAAGACACCCCAAAAAATAGTGCATGTTTGCAATATAAGAACATTAGAAAATTAAAAAACTCCAAAGGGTCTACCTTCTGCAACAATTACCAAATTTTCTTCAGGACCGTGGGTTGTGTCGTCTTTATGCACTTTAGCATCTCAAACCTCAGACGCTTACTCTTTGTTTCTCGCGTCAATGCCTTTCTGTTTGACATCATATTCACCAATTGATATGGTGTTCCTATTGACTTGGAGCTTCAAAATTAATATCTCAACCTCTAAACTTGCCATCTTCTTGCCCATTTTTATCTGCAATCATTCACAAGGTTTTTCAAGTAACTGGAACCGAGCTTCCTTTTCTTTCTCCACCAGCTCCAACCTTCTATTGGATATTTCTATCATCTCCATTACTGCCTTGAACAAGTTTTCCACAGATCACCTCCAATGTGTTGATTTTGGGTAGCATTGGATGTGCTCTAGCTCCGAAATTTTATGGAGGGGCTAGAACACATGAGATCTCTAGAACCTAGAAATCATTTGGAAAAATTCCACCCAGATGAGGAGTTATTAAAATAATTAATATTTTTAATGGGTTCCTAAGTCTAAACTTAGGAAAATAAAAATATCAATGTGTATTAATAAGAATATGGGTGAGAAGGTTCTAAGTGACAAGGATCAAGCCTATTTTAATCTTAGTCGTTGATTAGAAATTATAGCACGACCGTTGATTCATTAATAGGAAAAGTATAAGAGGAGGCTTGAGGGCCAGTTGGAGATACACCAAATTGATCAAAGAGTTCGATTTTTCAAGGGCGAGGTTTGCTGAGAAAATCGAGCTAGTGATCTGAGTTGTAGTGAGGGACACTTCGTTAAGGGAACTTCACTCCGAGGCTAAAGAATACATAGCAGAGAGGTAGAGCAACACATGGAGAGACATCACAGTCCTAGAGAGGGTGACAAAGAGGCCGTAGGGGCTGACGCAGACGCCATAGGGGCTGACGCAATCCCTTAGAGGCAACGCTGGGGAGATTCTGTGGGGCAGAGAGGCAGCAGTTCAACAAATCGACTTTCTGAGCAAAGGAGGCTCACTGTGGGGGTTACAGAACTCCTAGAAGAGGTAACGTAGTTCTAACGCAGAGCTTGGAGCAACCATCGCTGCCCAACACTGGGAACAACTGGGTCATCTGTGGGGCTCGATCATCTAGTTATTGAATTTGCTATAAGATTTGTCACCTTATAGAGGTACCCTTGCCAAGATTTTTCTCTATTGGGTGAGCCATATCTGGCACCCTAGTCATATTCAATAATCTGCTTAATAATACAAACCCTCTATATGTTGCATTGGTTTTCCCGAATTGGGTTTTTCCAAGGGCGATTGTCCAAAAATAACGGTGTCCCTTGTGTGATTGACTCAATGTATTTCAGTTCATGATCTGTATGTAGGTGTAGGCTGCAATAGTGTTTTACATCGATATTTATGTAATTAAATAACTTGTTAATGCAAAGAATAAGCAAGAGATGTTAAATCAATAATTGCAGTAGGGGTTTCTGATGTGTAGATTCAGAAATTTTCACATGGTATTAGAGCGATTGCAGATCATAGGTGATTGAAGACACCGACCAAGAAATCTAGAGAATTTGTAGCAGAAAAGAAGTTGTCCCGAGTGACAACGCTATTCCAAGGCCAGAGACGCAAAAGGAGGAGCGATGTAGTGTAGCAAAAGTGACGCAGAGGCTCACACAGTGCTTGCATCAACACTCTGAGCCAAGTGGAGGTGATGAAATAGCTGGGAGGAGCCCATGCAGTAGTTGTGTCAGCTGTTAAGGCCAATGTAGAGGCAGAAGGGGGTAGATCAGGCTCACGTAGAGCCACGTCATCTTTTTGAATGAGGAAGGATTGACACAGTTGGTGAGGAGGAGCTAATCCAACCCACGTAGTGATTGCGCAGAGCCTGAAGGGTTCAAATTCTTCAAGTTGTTGGGGCTAAGGAAGTTGAGCATATTTTTGGTTTGAGGAGATGGTGGGATGTTGTTTTTGTTGGTGTAGAACAATGTCTAAGGAGACTGAACCAAGGTAGAGGGAATCACTGCCTTGACAGATTTCTAGCCAATAAATCTAGATCCGGGTTGCAATAACAAAGGAGGATTGGAGAGGAGTGATTCGACAATTGGCTAGAGTATTTCCGAGAGGGAAATCAAGACTCAGAGGGAGATTAGAGAGGAGTTGTTCCTTAGAGGATTTCTTACGCCCAAGGAATCCAGATCCAAGTTTTGCTAGATTGACAACAGGCGAGGGAGAAGAGAACCAATCCTATTTTTGAGCAGAGACAACAATGAATGGGTTGAGGGATCATGACAGGTTGGACGAAGCTTCCAATTTTTTCATCTAGAAGGCCAAGATCCTATAAATCCTAGATAAACATCGCATCAAGGATTATGCCTTGAAAGTGGTTGTTGTTCTGGTTGACGCTAATGCGGCACAGAAGTATGAGGAGGCCTAAGCGAAGGCCAAGTGCATGATCCTAGACGGGGTTAAAGATCATGTAGTACCACACATTGCTGAGAAGGACACAATAAGAGAGATGTGGGAGACCCTGACCACCTTGTACCAAGGTTCTTCCGTGCAACGAAAGATGTTATTAGAAAATCAGCTGAGATAATACCAGAAGCAGAAAGGAGAGGAGATAGATCCCTTCCTTCTCAGGTTGCAAGGGATTCATGACAAGCTAACTTCTGTGGGGTCTACACTAGATCTAGAGTTCATGGTCAGGACTGCCTTGAATGTAGTCACCGAGGACTGGGAGACATTTCTCCAAAGTATCTTGGGCAGAGCGACTCTCCCCAGTTGGGAAGAGATGTGGGAAGCTCTTCGACAAGAAGAGCTCAGGAGGTTGACTAAGGCAAGAAGTAGTGGCAAGGGAGCCCAAGTTGAACGATGAGGAGGAGGATGCATCTCTCGCATCAGCGGGACAACGGGGGCAACATAAGAGGAAGAAGAAGGACATCACCAATGTTAGATGCTTCAATTGTGGGGAGTTGGGACATTATGCCACTCAGTGCCCCAGGAAGAAAGGAAAAGGGGAGGCTTCTGACTCAAAGGTTGCCTAAACTCTTGGATCACATACGGCTACGGGAGCCCTTAACGAAAATAGAATAATGAAGGGTGTTGGTTGGAGCGAGGTGTGATGGAGTGACAGTGGAAAAGCTAGAGTACCAAAGTCTGAGGCAGCGCATTGGATGTTGTAGCAGTGCAAGAGGCACAAAGCAGTTTGCAACAACGCATTAGCAGCAGAGAGTTAGCACATATTAGCATCAAGGGTAGCTTCAGGATCACGAGGCATCCATACTGACTAGGATGTTAGTTTTTGGGTGAAGTTTTAGTTGCTTACTTCTCAACAACTGAGTTGCAGTGCAATAGTTAGCAGTGGCAGTGCTAGGGGCAACTTGATGCAACATTTTGAGAGGGAGCTGTAGTATAGATGTAGCAGTGGTAGTGGCAGAGTCATGGGTAGCAGTATAGCAAGCAACAACGCAGTGGATGAAGGGCAGGAGGCCAACCATCAACATCACAGAGGACTGATGCAGTGGATCAATGTAATACTTGTGTTGAGAAGTGTTACTAGAGCACATTCCTTGCGAAGAGGGAGTGTTGATTTTGGGTAGCATCGGATGTGGTCTAGCTCCAAAATTTTGTGGGGGTTCTAGAACACATGAGATCTCCAGAATCCAGAAATCGTTTGGATAAATTCCACTCGGATGAGGAGTTATTAAAATAAATAATATTTTTAATGGGTTCCTAAGCCTAAACTTAGGAAAATAAAAATACTAATGTGTATTAATAAGAATATGGGTGAGAAGGTTCTAAGTGATGAGGATCAAGCCCGTTTTAATCTTAGTCGTTGATTAGAGATTAGTTCAGGACCGTTGATTCATCAATAGGAAAAGTATAAGAGGAGGCTTGAGGGTCTGTTGGAGATACACCGAATTGTTCAAAGAGTTTAATTTTTTTTGGGTGAGGTTTGCTGAGAAAATCGAGTTAGTGATTTGAGTTTTAGTGAGGGGAAGTTCAGCAAGCAAACTTCACTTTGAGGCCGAAGAATACATAACAAAGAGGCAGAGTAGCACCGGGAGAGACAACGCAGTCCTAGAGAGGGTGATGCAGGTGACACAAAAGCCATAGGGGTTGACGTAGGCCCTTAGAGGCAGTGCTGGGGAGATTTTGTGGGGAAGAGAGGGAGCAGTTTAGTAAATCGACTTTTTGAGCAAGGGAGGCTCACTATGGGGGTGACACAGCTCCCAGAGGAGGTGACGTAGTTCCAGCGCAGAGCTTGGAGCAGCCATTGCTGCCCAACACTGGGAACAATCGGGTCATCTGTGGGGTTTAATCATATAGTTGCTAAATTTGCCGGAATATCTGTCTCCGGATAGAGGTACTTCTGCCAAGATTTTTCTCTGTTGGGTGGGCCATATCTGGCACCCTAGTTGTATTCAAGAATCTTCTTAATAATACAAACCCTCTATATGCTGCATCGATTTTCCCGAATTTGGTTTTTCGAGGGACGATTGTCCAAAAATAACGATGTCCCTTGTGTGATTGTCTCAATGCATTTCAGTTCATGATCTATATGTATATGTAGGCTGCAATAGTGTTTTATATCGATATTCATGTAATTAAATAACTTGTTAATGCAAAGAACAAGTAAGAGATGTTAAACCAGTAATTGCAGTAGGGGTTTCTGATGTGTAGATTCATAAATTTTCACACAATGCTCTTGGTCTTTCTCCACAATGTACTCCTTAGAGATTTCCAATTCCTTCCCTTTCAAACTCATCTTTCAATTCCACAGGGAAAGCTTTAGGGCTGCTGAAATTGGCAAGATGCCCCCGAGGATCCCCTACATTTATAATAGTGACTCATAAAGCTAAAAGTGATGACACCAGAGGGAAGGATTAAATTCCAAATCTACCCAAATCCTGATCCCTGTAGAACATATAAAATCTGGCATGGTATTAAAGACTCAACCTGGACTACACTGTTTTGCATTTAAGACTACAATGTAGAACTTTTGCGATCGGATCACTGACAAGTTATACTGGTTCACATCCCATTTAAATCTTGTATTATTCCCTTGCCAACTGTTGAGTAGATATAGTCTTGTAATTAAGGAGTAGGGAATGTTGTACAATTGCCTCCATGCGCTAGTGCATGACTACAACCTTTGCCATATGTGTAGAGCTCGGGGCCAATGTCACCTCCGATGGTGAGGCCTTCAAACACATTAATTCACTTGCTTTTCAAGGAATGGCTGGATTGGCCAACTATTTCATTGGAGAACAATTGAATGAACCTCATGGAAGAGGAGAGACAATCCTTTGGTTTTGATTTATTTCCATATTCCTTAACTCAATGTTGCCTCTTGATTGGCAAGTTTATGCACAATTGTGTTTAGAAGCCTATATATGTGATAGAGAGAAATCTCCTCGAATTTCTCCAACTGCAAAGCAATCTTGTTCAATATTGTGGAATTAAGGGAGAGATTTGTGGAATTAAAGGATCCTCTCTCGGTCTTTAATTGATTTTTACCTTCTATTTTAATAAATGTTAAAAAATCAAACATAATACAAATTAAGCTTTTTGAATAATTATGTACAAATTTGAGATATTGAGTTACCTTGTTCATTCTCACTGTCTTCAATTATCCAAAGGCCGAACTTGATAGGATAAACCCTCCCCAAAACTACAATTGAGTGAATTTGTTACACAGGTGGGGTACCTAGTTTTTTTTTTTGTATTCATTATGTGGTTTAAAACTAGTACAACCACATTAAAAATATTAATGTGGTTGATATAGCCGAAGGCTTCATATGTATCTACTATTGATAAATATATAACAAAAAACTATTGCAACAAAAATATAATTATTAACTATTGCAACAAAAAATTATTATTATTAACTTTGATTTTACTTAACCCTTAAGAATCTCAGTCTTGAGAAAAAAGAGAAGTGTTGAAGAGTTTCTATCCTTTACAACCAAGATATAGGCAACTTTTAATTAGGTATGCTTTGTAAATCCCTAAGAAATTAGTGGGCATTCATACGTCAAATTTTTTAAAATATTAAAAACCAATGCAACCTAAAAAACTCTCTAACACACTACAATCATTGATAAGCATTCAAAAAAAGCATATGCTGAATATATTCCCTAGAAAATCAATCTAAACCGTAAACTAAAAATATAAAAAAATAAAAAAATTAACAGAAATTGATAAATAAAAAGTAAAATTTTTTATTATGCAATTTGTAAGTACAATCCTTCTTTGACTATTGTAAATAAATGCAAACCAAATAAACAAACGACTTAACCTTTCCACATATTGCATGAATCACCTTCCATCGATAGATATATTGGATGGTAGGAAAACAATGGGTGTAAACTAACGTTAGAGCTAGAGAACAGTGAACTCATTTAAGATGTTTTTCAAAGTTTTTATGAAAGTATAAGGAAAACAATATAGTAAATGTTGCAATGAATGGAAATGATAAGTATGATATCAAATATATATTTAGATCATGAATTTGTTTTATTTGGATGCTTAATATGTATAGCTACAATCTATGAATTTATATAAAGTGAAAATAATAATAAATTTTTTTAGGTATGTTTCATAATGTAATTATTGAGAAAGTTTATTTAGAGGTAGATTTATCTTGTTGTGTTTTTATTTTTGTTTGTTTGTTTGTTTGTTTTCTTTTTTATCTCTTGACAATATTTTTGTTGGAATATACTAGTGTTTGGATTTTCGTTTTAACTTTCAAAAACTTTAAGAAGAGGTTCAAGATCTTCACTTGATCTAGATCTAGTGATTGGCGAGTTAGTGATCCCTACGAAGAAGAATTAGTGATTGACAACCTTCATAAGGTCAATATTAGTCATGACCTCAAGCTACACCATACCTAAAAAGAGCACAATCATGTTGTAAAATAAGTCTAAAAAAAGAAAAAGAAAATAAAAATGCAACTATTACTATGGGACAACTTACGATATGATGGAATGGTTAGTAAAATGTTACTGATCTCACTGAGAAGCCTGGCCTAATCTCATGACATACAACTTGAGGAGAAAAAAACACCTATACTGAGAAGCCTAGCCTGATTTAGTGACATACTACTCAAGGAGAAAAAAAACACCTAGGTATCCCATTTCTTTGCTCTTATACATTTATAAAATTTGTATCCCATGCAATTGATATAAAAAATAGTGACATTTTCACCATTCATGAGTTAGCTTGTATTTCTTTTACCCATTGAATATTTGAATATGTTACGTATAACATGCTAAAAAATTGTTGGTTTGAAATGCGTCGGCCAACAATTTCTCTTATGTGATTTCTACCGAAAGGCTTTGCTTAATGCTAAAAATGGTTCATCAACTATTCTTATTACCTTGAAAGACATTTCTATTTTGGAATTGGGCTGTTAGAGGGAATGTTTTTTTCATGAAAGGGTTAATGTGTGTGGTCATGATTGAAGATGCTTGGAATATCTTCTTTATTTCATTTAAACAGAAGGTTTGGATTATAAATATTGTGATTAATAAATGGATAATTATTGTTTAGGGTTTAAATGTCACATTTAATAAAAAAATGTTAAGTTTTGCTTGATCTCTAACTATTAAAAACTTAATGGGAAGTGGAGAATGTGGTTACCTGGAATATCTCTCTTAAATGGAAGGTTTGGATAATAAATAATATGATTAATGAATGAATAATTACTATTTAGAGATATTGCTTTTAATTAAAAAAAAGTTAAGATTTATTTAATCTATTACCTAATCTAAAGACTTCATGGGAAGTGAGAAGATACCTATACAACAATGATCATGTTAAAAGATACTAATAATGAATATTCTATCATTTTAATAGTAAAAGTTCTCCTATTTATATTAAAAAAAAATAATTACAATATACACATTTTCAACCTTTAGAATTCTTAAGGAAAAAAAAATAAATATATTGAAATTCTATCAAAATAAATTTATTATTTCTTAACCATTATTAAAACTTTTAATTTAACTAAATAAATAAAACCATTAAAATTTTTATTTAAAACACAATTAAAATAAATAACCATTTAAATATTAAATTGGATTACTTTGAACATAAAAAAAAAAACCTAAAATTAAATATTTGCCAACATGAACCCATGAAATAAGAGATTATTTCAAAATTAATTCCATTTTATCTCCATCCTTATGCCATAATTATTTCATATAAAAATGAAATATTCAATCTCTTTTCATAATAGATGTCAAAATTTCATAATAAAACACAAATTATCATAATAAAGCATAAATTAAATTAATTGATTGAGCTAATAATAATATTAATAAAGTAAAGAGAACAAACTGAATAAAAGGGGAAAAACCTTTAAATGTGAGAATATCTAAATAAAATAGTTATTATGCACGAAACTGCAAAGCATTTATTACATCACCCTTACACCATTACTCAATTACGTATCCGTCTATCAACCGTTTCTTGAAGGCTTTTGACGTGTTTATATTGCATCACATTGACATAATGCTTGCGCTCATAACTTGAATATATTCAGAGGAAGAATGACCACTGATTTGACAAACCAGCAATGTCCAGAGAAAAACGACTCGTTTGACAAACAAACGCAATCACCAAAACATTTCCTGGTGAAAGATCCCAAAAAGCGGAACAAGTGGCATTTCAACAGATCTCTTTCAACGTTCCACCTTGACTCCAAGTCCGCGTAAAAGTATCAATGCTTGAAGCTCGAGGCAACGGCAGAGGAAGGCGGAGGGGCAGGGGCGAGGGCAAGGGACTCATCCATATGGGAAGAGGAGCAGCAGACTCCAAGTTCGCGTAAAAGTATGAATGCTTGAAGCCCGAGGCAGCGGCAGAGGGAGGCGGAGGGGCAGGGGCGAGGGCAAAGGGACTCATCCAAATGGGAAGAGGAGCAGCAGGGCTACATCGTTATAATTGTTATCTCAGCAAACAATGATGCCCAAATATGTACCCCGGGGCCACCCTAGCGATTACATTGCAGTGGGGATTTCCATCCTCACTCTGACACTTCTCATGTAACTTCACATCAATTTCCTCGATTCTTCCTTTTCAATGTTTATTAATTTCGCTTAGACATTTCATTCATATTAGCATCTGCCAAAGCAATTTTTCTTTTCTTAAATAAAATTTTATGGGCTTTTGGAGTCATTGAGTTCAATTTTCACTCTTTTCTGGAAAAAAAACCATAAAATAACAATTTTCTGGTTCGATTGTCTCTAAAATCCAGTGATGATGGCTAAAAATCTTATTGTATCAGCCAGACTTTATGTATTTTCGAACGTGCATTTTGAAAGTATCTGGCCATGCCCCCTTCCTTCAAAGACCGCTTGCCTTGTTTCTATCATTCCATACCAATCTGATAACCAGATGAATTTGACAACATAAGCTTTTTTGAGATACAAGTTGGCCATGCAGCCCAGCTTATATTTCGAATCCTGCAAAAATTAAGTTTTTAAAAACTCATCTTGGGGATAATTCGGCCGGGGGAGAAAAGATCGAACTTGCAGAAAAATTCAGCAGAAAAACGAAATGACTTAAACAAAAACATCATATATATGTGTTAGGGACGGAAGTATTGCCCTAAAACTTCTTTGTGCTAAGAGCTTGTTTTCATGGGAGGTAACGAAACAGCTTAAAGACCGCCAGGCATCTGGTCAGAGTGAAAGTTTGTTTTTTTTGTGAATCACTAATCAGTAATTACAGACGATCTAGTTTTCCTTTGAATAACAGTAACTTGATTAGCTTGAGTGATGGCTGTCCCACTGTATAAGTTTTCTAACTATATATAAGTTTTCATCTATATATATGAGTGATGGCTATCCCCACTGTATAGATTTTCCCTCTTAATATATATATATATATAAGAAATCTGATTTACACATATGTAATAAACAAACTTGATTAGCTACAGTGATGACTGTCCCCAGATAATAATCAATAATGGCTGTCCCCACTGTATAGGTTATACCGTGGGAATTTCCCACTGTGTGAGTAAAAACCGGGGAAATATTATTTATAAAAGGGGCTGTGGCAGATGCACACAGAGTAACTACTCGGATAGTTGATCCCTGTAGAACTTGGGTGCTTCAAAAACTGACACTTAGTACATCATCCACAAAAGACCCAAAAATAAGCCACAGGATCATATATATATATATATATATATATATACTTCAATTACGTAAAAGAGCTGATATTAATAGATTTCTTCAGCTTGATAATAAGTTACTTATTGAAAGAAACCAGATTAAGAGGAGGAGCTTCCGGAATTATGGTATGCTGCTCTTTATTTACGGAAGAAGAAGGGATTTCCCTTCCGGATCTGGTAAAAACCTTATCCGCGCACAGAGAAGGCTGAGGAGTGCGCTGGCCCATTTGAATATGCTTGATAACCATTTGTCCCAGAGTGTCTGCTCTGCGTTTCAGATGAAGAATAATGCTCATCAGAACCTATGTTCCTGTTCCCGAACTGCCCTCTACCACAGACAGGAATCTTGCCAATTCGTTGAAATCCACTCGTAGCTTCTGGATTGCCTGTTTATGTCGATGGAGGTAACTGTGAGTTACTTGCAGTTCCCTATAATCCATGGCTGCGACATCCTCACTTTTGAAGCTCAGAATGTCTAAGAATATCTCCCCTGCAACGTGCAAGGAGTAGGGTGTATTCCCTACAGAGCCTTCACACAGTGAAAATATCAATTGAATCCCAACTGCACCAGAAGCCTGACTTTCCAATGCAGGATATGCCATGAATGGAACCAAATTTATCCTGCAAGCACTGCGTGGGAAGGGATAGGAGTGATTATTGCTTAGGTTGGCGAAGATGTAAACCATTATGGCGAGAGGCGGATGCAGTGTGTCCTTTTTCTCTGCTGCCTGTGGTGAAATAACAGTCTGAGAACCCTCATTATTCCATGATGACATGACATTTGAAGAAAGTTTAAGGTTAATGAATAGGTTGATTGACAAGGAATCCATTGATTAAATAAAATCCTTTTTTTCTTAATTGGATGACCAAGTTGGCTTGTGAATAGGCCAATAAATTTTTTTGCCTTCTCGCATGAAACCATTCAACCTGGCACTCCATGTTTTTGACCATAACACGAATTCTGCTGAGTATGGCTTCGAGCCTAACGACTTTAGCACTTGTTCCGTAATGCATGTGACTCAAAATGATTAGAAAATCTCCCAGGACAAGGAGATGACTTGGATGATAGGATTGGCTGTTGATTTTTGGTAGCATCGGATGTGCTCTAGCCATGAAAATTTGTGGAGAGGCTAAGACACATGAGATTTCCAAGACCCAAAAATTGTATGGGGAAATTCCACCCGGATGGAGAGATATTAAAATAATTAATAATTTAATGAGACCCTAAGTTTAAACTTAGGAAAATTAAAATATTAATGGGTATTAATATAATATGGGTGAGAAAGTTCTAAATGACGAGGATCAAGCCAAATCTAATTTTAGTCGTTGATTAGGGACTTAATCTGGGTTGTTGAATCGTCAACATGAAAAGTATAAGAGAAGGCTTGAGGGTCAGTTGGAGACACACCAAGTTGATCAAGAATTCGATTTTCTGGGGTAGGGTTTGCTGAGAAATCGAGTTAGTGATCTGTTGCAGTGAGGGGCAGTTCAACAAAAGGCCGAGAATACATATCACAGATACAGAGAAAGTGTTGGAGAGATAGCGCAAAGCCTTGGAAGGCTGACGGAGAGGCAGCCAGGACTGACGCAGAGGTTGAGTAGGCCAGCGCCGAAGACGCAAAGGGCCAAGACGCTGACGTAGAGGCAGTAGAGGCTGCACAGAGGCTAGTAGAGCTGATGTTGGGCTAAAGAGGCAGCGAGCGCTGAGGGATTTTCGTGGGGTAGATTGGGAGCTGAGAGGTAGACGCAGAGCAGAAAAAGGTGACGCAGTTCTAGAGAGAAGCTTGGATCAGCTTTTGCTGTCCATCTAAGGAACTGTCAAAGTTGCTGTTGGATCAATCATCCAGTTGCTGATAAGCCAGAATATCTGTCTTCGAGGAGAGGTACTTCTGCCAAGGAAATTCTCTGAAGGGTGAGCCATTTTTGGCACACTAGTTGTATTCAGAAAACTGCATAATAATAAAACCCTCATATCTGCTGCACCGGTTTTCCGGCATTGGGTTTTTCTGGGGACAATTGTCCAAAAATAACGGTGTCCCTTGTGTGATTGTTTCAGTTATTTCAGTTGCTGATCTGTATATGTGTTGAGGCTGCATTTGTGTTTATTTCAGTATTTATATTTATAAATAACTTGTTAATGGAAAGAACAAATAGGAGATAATAAATTAGATAATGCAGTAGGGATTTCTGATGTGTCAGACTTAGAAATTTCAACATGGTATCAGAGCATTGCAGATCACATGAGGACTGAAGGGACCAACAAAAATCTGAAATTTGCAGCAGTAGCAGCTGTCCCGAGAGACGACGCTCTTCCAAAGTAGAAGCAGTAAGAGAAGAAGTGATTCAGAGCATGCGTCATCGTTTCGAGTTGGGAGGAGGGCCAAAGCAGAGGCAGAGAGGGGCAAATTAGACCTACGTAGTGCCTGATGATCTTTCTCAGCCAGGAAGGATTGACGCTGTGGCCAGGAGGAGCAGATTCAACCTTTGCCGGGATTGTGCAGAGCTTAAAGGGCTCAATTCTTCAGTTGCAAGAGCTTGAAGAGCTGTGGGCAGATTGTGAGGAGCCGGTGGGATGCTGTTTCTCTCAAAGCAGAACAGTGTCTAAGGAGACAAAACCAAGGTAGAGGGAATCACTACCTCGACGGATTTCTAGCTAAGGAATCCAGATCTGTGTTGCAGTGGCAAAGGAGGATTGAAGAAGATTGGTTCGATAATTGGCTAGAGGATTTCCAGAAGGGAAATCAAGACTTAGAGGGAGATTTCCAGGAGGGGAGTCGAGACTCGGAGGGAGTCCAGAAGAGGAGCTGAAATGGCAGTGAATAGACTAAGGGATCAGGACAGGTTGGATGGAGCTTCCAACTTTGTCATTTGGAAGGCCAGGACCTTGGCAGTCCTGGATCGACATTGCATCAATGACTTTGCTTTGAGAATCGTGGCTATCCCAGTTGACCCAACTGAGAACGAGAACTATGAGGATGCAATGGCGAGGGCGAAGTGCATGATCCTTGACGAGGTCAAAGATCATGTCATACCACATATTGCTGAAAAGAACACAACAAAGGAGATGTGGGACACCCTGGCCACCTTATACCAAGGCTCTTCCGTGCAAAGGAAGATGCTATTGGAGAATCAACTGTGGTCATATCAGATGTAGAAGGGAGAGCAGATAGATCCATTCCTTCTCAGGTTGCAGGAGATTCGTGACTAGCTTACCTCCGTGGGGTCTACACTGGATCCAGAATTTATGGTCAGGATTGCTCTGAATGCAGTCTCCGAGGAGTGGGAGACATTTGTCCAAAGTATTTTGGGTAGAGCTACTCTTCCTGATTGGGAGGAGATGTGGGCAGCTTTTCGCTAGGAAGAGATTAGGAGGATGACCAAGGCGGGGTGTAGTGGCAAGGGAGGTCGAATTAAGAAAGAGGACGAGGAGGATGCAGCGCTAGCATCTCTGTGGGACAGCAAGGGAAGAGGAAGAAGAAGGACATATCCAAGGTTAAGTGCTTCCGTTGTGGGGATCTGAGACATTATGCATCCTAGTGTCCCAGGAAGAAAAACAAGGGAAAGGCTTCCGATTCAAAGGCAACTCCAGCTAAGGCAGAGAAAGAGGTCGAGACTGATGACGATTGTGCCATGAGTGCTCATGCACCTCTAGAGAAGAGGTGGGGAGACATTGAGTTGTAGTGAGGAGGACTACATACTAGGGGCAAGATTCTTGAGGTGCCCAAACTCTTGGATCACATCTGGGTACGGGAGCCCTTAACGACAGTAGCATGATGACAGATGTCAGGTGGAGCAAAGTGTGGTGGAGTAGCAAGGCAACGCCAGTGTGCAGAAGTCTGTAGCAGTGCAACAGAGGTTGAAGCAGTGTGAGAGGCACATAGGTGTTTGCAGCAACGCAGTGGCAGCAGAGGGAGCACAGGTTAGCAGCAGAGGCAACTTCAACATCACGAGGCTTCCAGACTGACCAGGATGTCAGTATTTGGGGAAGTCAGTTACCTACTTCTCGGTAACTGGGTTGCAGTGCAACAGTTAGCAATGGGCAGTGCTAGGGGCAGCATGTTGAGAGGGAGCTGCAGTACAGATGTAGTAGTGGTAGTGGAAGTGTCATGGGCAACAATATAGGAAGCAACAATGCAAAGGATGTGAGGCAGCAAGCCAAACATCAGCGCATGTACCGATGTGGAGGATCAATGTGATGTTTTTGTGGTGATGCATCATTAGAGCACATTCCTTGCTAAGTGGGAGTGTTGGTTTTTGGTAGCATCGGATGTGCTCTAGCCATGAAAATTGGTGGAGAGGCTAAGGTACATGAGATCTCCAAGACTTAGAAATTGTTTGGGGAAATTCAACCTGGATAGAGAGATATTAAAATAATTAATATTTTTAATGAGACCCTAAGTCTAAACTTAGGAAAATTAAAATATTAATGGGTATTAATATAATATGGGTGAGAAATTTCTAAATGACGAGGATCAAACCAAATCTAATCTTAGCCCTTGAGTAGGGATTTAATCTGGGCCGTTGAATCGTCAACAGGAAAAGTATAAGGGGGGGCTTGAGGGTCAGTTGGAGACACACTAAATTGATCAAGAATTCGATTTTCTGGGGCAGGGTTTGCTGAGAAATCAGGTTAGTGATATGTTGCAGCGAGGGGCAGTTTGATAGAAGGTCGCGAATACATATCAGAGAGGAAGAGAAAGTGCCAAAGAGACAGTGCAGAGGCTTGGAAGGTTGATGCAGAGGCAACTAGGACTGACGTAGAGGCTGAGTGGGCCAACGCAGAAGACGTAGAGGGCCAAGAGGTTGACGCAGAGGCAGTAGAGGTTGCGTAGAGGCTAGTAGAGCTGACGTTGGGCCGAAGAGGCAACGCTGAGGGATTTTTGTGGGGTAGACTGGGAGCTGAGAGTTAGACGTTGAGCAGAAAAGAGTGACGCAGTCCGTGACACAGTTCCAGAGAGAAGCTTGGATCAACTTTTGCTGTGCAGCTAAGGAACTGTCAAAGTTGCTGTGGGATCAATCATCCAGTTGCTGATAAGTCAGAATATCTGTCTCCGAGGAGAGGTACTTCTGCCAAGGAAATTCTTTGAAGGGTGAGCCATTTCAGGCACCCTAGTTGTATTTAGAAAACTGCATAGTAATAAAACCCTAATGTTTTTAAAACCGGAATTGGTGACCGGACCGGTCTGCCTAATGAACCGGTTTACTGACAGAAACTGGTCTAACGGGGACTGGTTTGGTCTAAACGAACCGATTTTAGAAAAATACATTAAATAATTAATTTTTAATGAAACAAAAGTATTTTTAAGATTTAAAACCATCATTCCAAGCCAATAGAGACAAAATATGCAAAGTTTGCTCATTTATATACCAAGTAAAGGTGAATATATCAAAATGGCACCGAGTGCAATACATACCATCGACAACATAGCAAAATACATAAGCAATGAGGCTCTAAATGGCCTATAAAGTCCAAAAACAATGCTGTAAACTATATGGTCATTGGCCTACTACAAGTCTACAATGTACACATGATCAATCATCAAGTTCATCACCACTACTAGCCACAAGATCATCATTAGGAGATACATAGACATCATCTGGTTCAGAGTTTGAGGATGCCTCAGCCTAATCTGCAACCTTAGTATCAATGCCACCAATAACAATAGAAGTGGACCTAATGGAAGCATGAGTTTGTCGACCTGCATGACTAGTGCCTTCCATTGGTTCTTTGCCTTTCCTTGATGCCGCTACTGATCCTGGTTCTGATGCCGCCACATAATCTGCTTCATCCCCCGCTAAAGCCATGTCGATATCAAAATCAACCTCAAACATAGGTTCTTCAGTCTCCTTTACCCATTTTGATGTTGGATCAATATCGTCCAACACAATGGGATCTAGATCAGGTGTTTTGCTCATCATTTGGTTCCTCCTCAATCGAAGGTTGTATTGCACGAAAACAAGATCATTTAACCGTTTTTGTTCTGAACGATTTATCTTCTTCGTGTGTATGCGCTCAAAAACAAACCAATTGCGCTCACAACCTGAAGCACTGTAAGTTTGATTGAGGACTCTAATTGCAAACCTTTGCAATTGAGGACACTGGCCACCAAATGACTCCCACCAATGTGCTGCAAAGAAAAAGATGTTAATTAGTAACCTAGTTTATAATTTGAATTGTAAAGAACGTAAACAATTTTAACTTGAAAAGAAAAACAAATTGGAAATTGGAATTGCTTATCTGGTTGGTCCACATCTCTTGCCATCTTTGCCAAGTTTTTGCCAAAGGTACCACCTGCCATAGTGAAAACAGTAAGTCGTCTATGTATTTCCAACTGGTCCGCATGGGTAGGGACCATGCGCTCCAAGCAATCAATCAATCCAACTCTGACCTCCCCATCATGCAGATCTCGTAGCCGATTTTATAATGATACTTTGGGTTCAAAAAATACCCAACTGCATGTATAAGACAATGGAGTTGATTGTTCCATCTCTTATCAATGATCTCCCATATATGGCCATATTTAGCTAACCTGTCCTTGTAAGCTGCCTGTATCTGCTCCTTTGCCTAATCCATAACCTCATAAATGTAGCCCATGGCCAATTTTTCCCCATCCACCATCCCTAGCACCTTAACAAGGGGCTCGGTAATTTTCACAAGATCTATAGACCTTTTCCAAAAATAACTATCTAACACTTTCTTTTTGGTGTCTTTTCCATTTGGTCTACGAGCCCACCGAGATTCCAGACCATTCTTTAGAGGAAAACGTTTTCTGCAAGTTTTTATGTTGACCATTGAGATATTGCAACGTGAGGAAGTGAGTTGCAAATCTCGTAATTGCAGGCCTAACAAGCTCTTTGCCCCCAGTGTTTTTCCTCATTAGGCTCAATACCCATGAGTGGTTGTAAATTTATTTTGTAATGCACTTGGTATGCTCTACAGTGTTTTTTACCCACTCCACTTTGCCTATATCCTCAAGCATGAGGTCTATGCAATGTGCAACACATTGAGTCCAAAATATGGTCTTATATTTGGTCTCAAGCATCTTTCCAGCAAGAACATAGTTTGAGGCATTATCGGTGATGACCTGCACAACATGTTGCTCCCCAACTTCCTGAATAATGTTATCCAAAAGTTCAAATAGAAGGGCTGCATCCTTCACCTTATCAGATGCATCAATTGATCTAAAAAACATGGTTCCTTGAGGGCAAGAAACAAGGAAATTAATGATAGTGCAGTTCTTTCCATCGGTCCATCCATCTGACATAATGGAACAACTTGTTTTGAGCCATGAATCTTTAAACTCAACCAAATACTCATCAATGGAAGATATCTCTTTTTGCAAAAGAGCTCCACCAAGTCATGCATACTAGGGCCTTTGAAGCCTTTTCCTGCAGCTATAACAGGGTCCCACATAGCTTGGTAATAAGGTGAGCGAGCAACATTAAATGGGATATCTGAATCATACCACCATTTAGCAATGTATTGATGAGAATTTTCTTTGCATTGTTTTTTCCAATGTTGATCCAAAGTGGGTTGACGACTTGGCCACAAGAAGGATGAAGACAGTGAAAGCTGTCATTGGTGGAAGGGATAGACGTTGAGTCTTGAATCTCATAATCATCATACCCACTCTCTTTCATGGCTTCTAATATGTAATATCCCTAACCTGGAATATTCCTCAAACCCCAACAAACTCCAACCAAATACGTGCAAATGATATAATAACCCAAAAATGACAAAATAATAGTGGTACAACGTATAATAATGTAAACAGGAAATATAAGCAGATACTCAAGAAATGCAGCGTGAAATGCTAAGCCATTTTATTATACTGAGCAATAAAATGAGTATAGGAGGTGATTAGAAAGATGGCACCTCAACTTGCACAAGGCAAGTGAAGAAATACTCTCAGAATAACAAACAATGGCCTCTCTGCGTGGATGCTGCTGGAGAACTGCCGTGTTGTTCTGTTGCTAGGAAACAAATGATGATTTGGGGCTGCTCCCGTCCTCAGAAAATGCTGAAACTCTGGAATTGGGCTTTACTCAAGAAACCCAAAAAAACCCAGAAAGCTTTCCTGGAATAGCCGACCCCTGAAAATCACCCATTTGGGGATCTGCGCAGTTCCTCAATGCTCTGCGCTGCCACTGAAGAAACCCCTCTAGAACTCTACCTGAAATTCTCCAATATGCAAGGGCTGGTCCCCTGCTCACTCACCTAGCAAAAATCCTCCTGCAAAAACCCTAATCCAACACTACTGCCAGAAGGAACTGCGTCCCTCTCTCAGTGCTGTGCAATCCTCCAAAACGTTGATGAAACTGCTGCTGAAATGCTGATAAAACTACTGCTGAAATGCCAATGGAATACCTTGCCTGAGTAGGCACTCGAAGTCCCCCGGGGCTAAGGGTGAGATCTCCGAATGGAGACACTCAATGCACTAAACAGTGCTGCGGACCAGCTAAACAGCCAGCGTGCTCAGAAGTCGAAACGACTAGCTCAAAATGCACATAACTGAATGATCAAAATGAGGGGGCTCCTCTCTCTTTTATAGCATTGGCCTCTCTCAATCCCAAGGCTCACCTCCTCCTGTGAGGTTCCCCTCTTGCCATGTGTTCCTTCCCTCCTGCACAGTTTCTCCATGTGTCTGCGTGGGCTCCGTTTCTGTGTCCCCCTTTGGCCCCGTTGGCTCCTCTTTAAGTCACAACGTTGTGCTACTAGGAAGTGACTTTTTATTCTAAAGTGAGTTATGTCCCCATCCTCACTTTTTTATTTACAAATAACTATAGAAGGCAAAAATTGAACAAAATCGAATATTCCAATTAGCCATGGCTAATTAGGAATATTACAGTCTCCCCCGGCAAAATGTTGCTTGTTCTCAAGCAACTGAAGTGGTGGATGCTGCAAGATCTTCTCACTCTCTCAAGTGGCATCCTCATCTGGCAAATTCTTCCACCTCACCAAGAATTCTCGGATCGTCCTGCTCCACAGCTGCCTCTCCCTGGTATCAATGATAGCCTCTGACTGCAATACCAAATGCCCCTCGTCATCCATGGGTGGTAGCTCATTTGTCACTGTCACCTACTGCCCCAATGCCTTTTTCAGGCATGATACATGAAAAACGTTATGAATCTTGTTGCCTTGGGGCAGCTCCAACTCATATGCAACTTGTCCAACCCTGCGTATCACCCTGTAGGGCCCATAAAAGCGGGGCTTGAGCTTTTCAGCCCCCTTTTGCTTTAGTGTCGACTGTTGGTATGGCTGTAATGGTAGGTAGACCATGTCCCCTACCTCGAACTGTCTCTCCACCCGTCCCCTGTCGGCATATAGCTTCTGTTGGTTCTGCACTGTAGCCATGTTATCCTTGAGAGCTCGGAGAATATCCTGACTCTCTTGGATCCAAATCTTGGCTCTAGGAGCCTTGCTATCACCAAACATCATGTCAGCAAAAGATAAAGGACGATACCCATATAAGGCATAGAATGGTGACATACCAATGGACAGAGTGTTGGAGGACATGCTGAGAATGTATGTCATGCACCAGCCAAGGAGGTGGGAAGAGTTTCTACCATTGGTAGAGTTTTCTTATAAAAATGGGTACCAAGAGTCATTAAAAATGAGTCCATTTGAGGCTCTTTTTGGAAGGAAATGAAACAATCCTATGAGTTGGAATGATCTAATGAATCGGGTGCATATCGAACTTGATATGCTGAAGGAGTTGGAATAGGAAACAATTACTATCAAGTAGCAATTGAAAGTGGCTTAGGATAGGCAAAAAATTATGCAGACCAATAGAGGATGCATGAGGAATTTCAAGTAGGAGATCGTGTTTATTTCCGCATCAGACCAAGAGAAAGTTCCATAAGGATTGGGTCTTGTGCCAAGTTGGCACCACGGTTTTACGGGCCATTTCAAATCCTAGAAAGAGTGGGGCCAATGGCCTACAAATTGGCATTACCTCCCACAGTGGAAGCTCATGATATTTTCCATATCTCTTTACTCAAAAAATATGTACATGACGCTAGTCATGTTGTTGATTGGTTTGTGATGTAGGTGGAATTCAAGGGAGAATTCTAGCCAGAGCCACTGTGCATTCTGGATCGGAGGTTGATCACTCTCCGGAACTAAGTCATAGAGTAGGTCAAGGTTCAATGGAGGCACTTTGTGTTAATTTTTCATCAATTTGTTCTATGCTGCAACTATCACTTCAACAATATCCAATATTATCCAATTTGACAATTTACTTCAATTATCCAATGCCAGTAGAGCAATAGTAGATAGAACAATTAGACAAATGCACAATGAAAGACAACCAAGAGAAAAGAGATACAAATTTGATCAATGACCAGGGAAACACCCCACTAGGGGGAAAACCCTTGCAAATCTTCTTCTATTAGATTGTCTTCAAATTTTTAGCAGAGAGAGTACATCATCCAAGAGTCAAAGTCGAACTTTGACTAGCCAATATCCAATATCCAAACAATGTAATGTCAAATCAATACCAAAGTCAAAGATGATGAGGAAGAGTCAAATTTGGTCAATAGTCAAATATGCAAAAAGTCAACAATAGTTGACTTCCCTAACCAGTCAAGTCAACAATAGTCAAATCAAGGTCAAATCTGCTCCAATTTAATTCGGTCAATGCCCAGTCAATGCGACCTATTTTGTTGGTCAATGACCAGTCAAAACAACTCCCAAACCTTCATTCAAACTTGTTCAATGGAGGGAGAAAAAGTACAACTCTGTTCTCCGGTCAAACCTGCGATCAACAACAGTCAAACTTCTCAAACTTTGATCTTAGTGCCCAAAAATGCAGTCGGATGAGATAGACCTTTTCCAAGAAAATCGAAGTCAAAATGATTCTTTTGACACTTGGTCAATGATGGTCAAACTTCCACTGCAGAAAAGTCAATGCCGAGAGACAATCCTGTAATTCGGCCCATTCAGAATCAACCACCTATGCTTCACACGAGAGAGAAAAACCTAATTGCATTCATATATAAAATCATCATTTACATATTCATTCACCCCATAACATCATCATATCATATGCACTTATATATAAAGAAAAATATAGCCTTAAGTGAAAATTAACATGGTATCAAAGCCTAACCTCGAGGGCGTTGAGGAGAATTGACCCTGTGACCTCCCAATTGCAAGGTGCTTTAGCAATGGGACCTCGACCAATTAAGTTAACCCTCGGGGCTGTTACACTTAACATGAGGGATTTTGCAGAGTTACAATATATTTAGATCTTGAAGTTTGGAGACCTTGGTCACACAAAGTAAAAATATACATGAATTAATCATAAGATTCAATATGAATAGATGTAAAGGAATATCTACACCATTGGACGTAAATGATTATTGTAAGACATGTAACTGTATATTGAATATTGTATAAGAATTGATATGAGATATGAGATGATTACAAATGAGAATGAGGGCTTGCTTATATACCCTAGGCAGGTGCTCTTTCATGAATGGTCATGTCTTTAAGACATGCCTCTTCATTACTAACTAACTAACTATTAGTTAATTAATTACTATATTTATATTTATATTTATTATATTTATATGAATTATATTCATAACATTGTAAAATGTAGAAGGTTGGCCATAATTGATCTGTATAAAATATGATCTACCTCTGGTGATGCATCAATATCGCTGACCTTGCAACCTGTAACCATTGGAGTGCTTACCAAAGAACATTCCTCCATGCCGAATTTCTTCAAAACTTCCTTAAGAAACTTGTTTTGTGAGATAAAAATTCCTTTGGAAGATTGTGCAATCTGTAAACCAAGGAAATATGAAGGTTCTCCAAGCATAGACATCTCAAATTTGACCTTCATATTAGCTGCAAACTGGCAAGTTAGTTGATTTGAGTCACTAGCAAAAATAATATCATCAACATAGACAACCACCACTAGCAATTTTCCATTATCAGATTTCACATAGAAGTTGCTATCAGTTGCGCCTCTTTTAAAACAACATTTGAGAAATAACTATCCAACTTGTAATACCAAGTTCGTGGGGCTTGCTTGAGACCATACAAGGTGTTTTTCAGCTTGCAAACATAATCAAACTAATCTGATAGTTGAAAACCATCTAGCTGCTCAATGTAAACTTCTTCTGGCAATTCTCCATTTAAGAAAGCAAATTTAACATCCATTTGATATATCTTAAATTTCTTGAAACAAGCAAATGCTAAAAATATTTTAATTGCCTCTAATCGAGCAATAGGAGCAAAAGTTTCATAAAAGTCTAACCCTTCAATTTGTTCATAGCCTTTACAAATTAATCTTGCCTTGTTTCTTATCACTTCACCACGTTCATTCAATTTGTTCCTAAAGACTCATTTCGTCCCAATCACATTCTTGTTTGTTGGTCTTGGAACGTGTTCCCAAGTCTGATTTTTCTCGATCTGGTCAAGTTCTTCATGCATAGCTTTTAACCAATTATCATCTTTGCTGGCCTGCACAAAATCCTTTGGTTCCATCATCGATAACAAGGCTACATGCACTTGTCTAGGGGGATTTAACAATCTTCCTTTTGTCTGCACACCTGAATTTAAATCACAAACAATTTGGTCAGCTGGTTGGTGTTTTTGCGCATAACTTGCGGGATCTTTGGATTTAGAACTGAGAGGTTCTTCATTGTCTTCATTTGAAATTGGGTCGTCAACCTTTTCATCATTGTTGATTGGATCATTGGAGCTGATATTTAATGGCTGATTTTCTTCATATTCAATGTGCTCATCAACATTGACATCAATGCAATCAACTATCCTCTTTGTTTTATTGTTGTTGTATCTATAACCCTTGCTATTCTAAGAATACCCAAGAAAAATACCTTCATTAGCTCTTGCATCGAACTACCAAAGATTTTCATTGTTCCTTTTGATATAGCATGTACTTCTAAACTGTAACGACCTATCTATAAATATAGAGAACGCAAGAATAATAGCAAGTATACGATGCATGCATATGATAGCTACATATGCATGTGTCGCATACCCCACACTAGTATTTATATACTAAATTAACTATAAGTAGTAAATATCATGACACTTCTTTGAATAGAGGTTCTACTTATCCATCAACACCCATATTGCTTAATGTATCATGATTAATGGGTAAAAACTAAAAGAGGACTATATAAATTATATATTTCAGATTATCAATAAAAATTATATTAATAAATTGATTATATATATATATAAGAAATTAATTAAAATGGTACTTATTATAATGTTATAATCTTAATATTAAAAAGAACTTTAATCATAAAGAAAAATAATTAATCAAATTATAAATGAAATAAACGTATACGTGACCATAACAGAGATATGTGATACGTGACATGGGAGGTGTCACCAGAAGGTTGAGCAGTGGTTTGCTGGTGGAAGAGCGGCCACCGCCAAGAAATCAGATAAAACCACCGAACAAAAGTTTAGAAGGGGGTCAGGGAAAGGAAGGTAAAGAACGGAAGAACGGAAGGAGGAAGAGGATCATAAACTGAAATTATCCACAGGAAGGAAGAGCATGGATTGTTCTGAGGTTCTGGGCACGGGGGAATAGTCTGCTTCGACTCAGAAGCTTACTTGACTAAGTAGCCAGGTTTTGCTTAGTTTTGCTGGGTGGATTCGGTCTTTTGGTAACCGTAGTAGAGCTGCTGGAGACATCAGCAACCGCAAGTGCATAGGTAAGTACCTTCATTAATTCTGTTAGTTAATTCTGCAAAAAAAAAATTCAAGAAATTAGTTACAGGTTCATGAATCTGCTTTAATGGCCCTTACACAAACACTCTAAAATGCTTGACTGTAGCAGGTTTTCCATATCAAAGCTCATATGGAGTTTTGTTACTGTTTGGTCTGAAATGAGCTTTGTTGAGAATCACCACTATTGTGCAAATGGCTTTAGCCCAAAATCTCTGCTAAATATTTACTTCACCCATCTTGGCTCTAGCTAACTGATGAATTGATCTATTGGCTCTCTCTGCCACACCATTCCGTTGTGGAGTATCGCTATGGTATATTGTCTTTTATGCCATGTTGCTTGCAAAATTCATCAAATTCTTTTGAAGTGAACTCACCTCCATTATCATACCTTATACACTTGACTTTACAGTCTGTCTCATTTTCAACCATGGCCTTAAAGTCTTTAAACTTCTCAAAGGCCTTTGTTTTTTCTTAAAAATCCAATCCACATAATTTTGTTGAAATCATCAATGATTAGCATGAAATACAATTTACCTGAAGGTGTTCGAGTTCTTGAAAGGCCACATAAGTCGATATATACTAATTGCAATGGCCTGCTTGGTGAGTTCTCCTTGGACTTGAATGGTACTCGAACTTGCTTACCCAACTGACATGACTTGCAAATAGTATTCTCAGGCTTTGAAATCTTTTGCAAATCTCTGACAACGTTCTTCACACTGGTTGCATACTCCTTGAGACCATTTTCTTCCAATAGTAAGGATATTCTGGCTTTCTACACACCAAAAGTTGAGGTTCATCCAATCTGTCTTGATCTCTCAAACTTGCTAAGGCCATTTTCAAACCCATGGAAATTGGCGAAACCCAAATAAATATGAAGAATATGAATAAGTTTTAAACCCTCGACTTTTTTCTTCCTGTGCCTACGCAGAGCCTTCTACTGCCCTCAGATCCTCTCCAATACCATGTGAAATTTTAATACAGTTGCAGTTAATCGGTTATTATTCTCCTATCAATTTGATTATTTGTCCTTTTCGATTTGTATGCAATAAATACTGAATGAAAACACTACTACAACTTCACGGAAAATAAATAAACCACAGGAACTGAGAAAATATTGCACACACACAAATAATGAACACTGATAATTTTGGAAAAATGTCCTTGGAAAAGCTCCAGTGTGGGGAAACCAGTGTAGCAAAAGAAGGTTTATATTATTAATAATAATCTTCAACAATTGAGAATTACATACACTGCTTGCCTCTCACTGGCAAAGCTATGGAAATATTTTTACTCCACTTATACTGGCCAAATTGAATCTTTGCAACAAACTCAGCTCTCCTCTATGCAATTTGCACCTCCTTCTAGCAATACGCACTGGTAAAACTGGAAATGCACACAACCTGTCCTGGAACTCATAGTGCCTCCAGAAAATTGTTCTGACAATATCCTTTGCTCCCAGCAACTCGCTAGAGCAATTCACACTTCCTCCGACAACTGAAAATTGATCTGCTGCCTTGCAACTCACAATGGCTAATACGACATCTCTGCATAATAATTCAACCTCCTTCCTTCTCTTGAAATAATTGGAATCTTCATGAAGAATTTCGCTGGAAATTCTCTCCTCAATTTTCCTGCTAAAACCCTGCTGCCGGTGTCCTCCATGCTATCACTTCACCCTTGCTATCACTGCAAATTTGTGTCTCTAATGTGTTCCCCAAATGCCTATCGATTTCCTCTTATAAGTTATAATGTCTCGTTGGGCAATCAACGACCACGATCTAATCTCAATCAATGGCTAGGATCATCTTGACCCCATCAAATGACTTTTCTAGAAGTCACTAGAGGAAAATAAATTTACCTCAATTAATCCTGATTAATTAAGCTATTTGCCTAATCTAGACTTAGGAAAATTAATAATTTGGCTAATTAATTGTAATTCAGGTAATTTTCCTTAGAATTTTTTTTTTGGTTATTGGAGAAAATTAATCCGCTGTTTTTCTTAGCCTCATGGACACCATCTGAGACTAGAACACTTGTTCGAGCTACATAAACTAACATCATATTCCAAGGTCGCTTCCTATTCTAGCACTTTATTTTCCTTTATTGACATATTACAATTTGTTCATCCAATTCCTGAGGATTAGGTGTCTAACACTTGGATTAAAGTAGAGCTCTTTATTTTCCTTTATTTACATATTACAATTTGTTCACCCAATCCCTGAGGATTAGGTGTCTAACACTTGGATTAAATTAGAGTGTCCATAACCATTCCATACTTATCACCTTTCATCATTCATTGATACCACCTCCATCCTTTGGGTTAACTATCATTGGTTCATTGGGATTTGGCACCCACACATCCACATCCGTGAGTAGGGCCCGAAGACTTTTGCCTATAGGTTGATGCAACTACAAGAATGAAAAAACATAAGATGGCTGAAGTAAAAGAAAAGTTAAATGGAAAAATATGGCCAAGACATAATTAGCATGTGGGAAAAGGCCTAACATGAGCTCTACCCCTCTCATTAGGCATCACTCAATTCTTGAGCACTTGATGATCCATCTCATTGTAAGGAACCCTTGCATGTCCTAACCCCGATGAGTGAGAAACTGACTCATCTTAAGGGGTAAAATAAATGCTATATCATAAAGAGCAAGTTTCGATCTGTGGGCTATGCACCTAGTAAAAGCATTATAAAAAAGAAGTAAAAAGCACACTGGAGGGGTGGAAAAAGCAGGACCTAGTTAAAGGGTAACTCATGCCTTCGTGATTGCTCCCTCCATTACATCTATATACTTAGGATGTGGATCTCCATTAGCTGGTCCCTTGGCCATGGCACTTAGCCATGGGGTCATTCCCCTCCGTTGCCACCTATTGTCACTAACACCTATGGATTGAAGGGTTGACCTTGGAAATGCCACCTCCCCTCAGGGGCTGGAAGCACCTAATAGGGTTGATTACCTAGCCACCTTTACAGAGGTAGAGAACACTTTTACGAGACTTGGTCTAGTTAGATATTCGGAGATGATCTCGGTTTGAAGTATTATTATGCCATTAACAGTTAAGTATGGTCCACTTTGATGCATCTATGGTTATTGTCTCTAATGAGTGGTAGTTTTCACTTGTGTTTGAGATGATTTTTCCAGGTGGTTTTGCTTAGAGTAACTAAGGTCTTGAGGGCACACTATTCTACTCCTACTCGACATGATGCCCAAGCCATACTACACTTTTTGAGAGCATGATGGCCTTGCAGAGACAACATTGCCCTTCTACAATAGAGCATTGGGCACTTTGATGATCTTGGTAGTTGATGGACATGCCAAAGCGCCCTCAGATGCTAGAACACTAAGCTCATCTTGCTTGGCATTGAGGATTTGTGATGATGTACCTAGTGGATGTAGCATGCCCTCAAGCTGGCCTTGCCACTACTTGATGGACATGCCTTGATTTGAAGCCCAAAAGGTGATGATCATCCCCAGGATGATTAGGGAGGGCTTGTATTACCTCATGGAGCCCTAACCCTGGAGAGAGAATATGCTATGTTGTCTAGATGGCAACCATGGAGATGACGCAAGGTGCCCAAAGCTAGCTTTTGGAGACATGGATATGTTTCGAGGTTTGATTTGAGGACCCTTCCTCAAATTGAGGTTGATCATGATGCTTAGAGACACATCCAACCCTTGCATTGCACTTTTGGGGCATTTTTAGCCCTAAAAGGGCATGACACCATGCTTAGAGAGTCTTTATGGCTCACATGTGGGCAAATATTGGCATATTTTATTTTGTTGAGCTATTGGGTTGGCTTGTAACCCATTTAGTTTGTGTCTACTCAAAATTAAACTTGTTTAGGGGCTTTTAGATAGCTTAATGGAAGTGATAGAGTAGACCTTCTATAAAAGGTGGATCACTCCATTCATTTTTTCATCATCATCTTTGGTATTTCAGCCTCCTTAGACAGAGCTTGACTTAGCCTTTGCTACTCACTACTTGTGGAGATGTGATCTTTTCTGGAGCTGTTGCTGTTGGAGACTAGTTTGTGTATTGGAGACATCTTTTTGGGATTGAAAGAAGGCAATTTCTTGGAAAATTTGTGAGTATTATTGCGTATCTTTTATGGTTTTACATGTGATGAAATATTTGTAGGTGTTTTCTATTGTTCCTTGTCTAAATGCAAATTTTGGTTAGAAAATCTTGGTGAATTACTGCATGTTAAATCTATTTTGCTTGAATTCCCTAACTCAAGGAGAACCCCCCTTGCTGGGTGTCACCTAGGGTTAATTTCTTATCTATTAGTTTTTCATAATTTATAATTATATGTTTTTATTAAAATCATAATATTTTGTAAGTTGTGGTCAAAGTGGGTAACTCTCAATGTCAACAACGATATCAATATCAGGCTCATCCTCTTTAAAATACACAAATTATGGTCAAACACAACAAGGCAGTACATTGGTCTTGCATTAACATGGAGACTTGGCTTCAAAACATCCATGAGTATGTGTGGATGAGGCCAAGTGCAAGTCATGGGCGATTTTGATGGCATAGAGACACCTTTAGCAGCGTGAGAACCAAGCTGAAGGATCCTTATGTCACTATCCCCTTAGTTCACAAAGTTTGAAGTGCTAGGTTGAGTAAACTATGCTCACTAGGATCCACATTAAAGACTATCAAGCTTATTGAACCAACTTTATGTTGGATTGATATAATTGGGTATAAGGCATAGTGTGTTCTAATTATATCATAGGCATTAAAATTTATTCTCAAGTTTATATATATAGATAAGAAAATTTTCCATTCTTCTGTTGGAATTTTATAACTTATATAGAAATAGACTTAAATGTTTACTTTGCAAGTGCGTTAAATTTCTCAAAACATCAATTACTCTCTTGCATGGGAATGATTCCTAGACCAGTGATGCTAAATAATGTTTGTTGCAGATTCCTTTGTGGCACAGCCTTTGCATGGAATGTCCACAAAGTCCCAAAGATAAAAACAAATCACTTTCAGCTTTTGGTTATACAGACTATTGGCAGCATCACTTTTTTGATATCGCTTATGGTATGCTTCTATAATTAACAGCGACATCTGAACTTTTTCTTCCTAATGATATAGCAGATTGTTAATCAAACTGATGTCAATATGTACAACCTTATGCATGCAGATGTCAGTTAACCTTTTGAAGTTTGGACATGGACATTTTTGGCAGTCATGTTATCTTTGGACAGGTTAAAACTGAACATGATTCTGTTAAGGAGTATCCTTTCCTCTTTTCAGTGACAATATTATGATGTTCTCTTTTTTAGATCTACAGCACCTAATGATATATCTACACATTTATTATATTGGAATTGCCTTTTAAAAATAATTTAAAGATGTATTCTATCGGAAGTTAGTAACAGAGTGTGCTGAATTGGAATGGTTATTTTTGAACCATGTGCGCAGTATGGCTAGAAGGCCCATGCGGTTTTGGTTTGCTGATGAGCTGCCGGATTGCACAAGCTTATCGACTTTATTGTTTGTTTGTCAAGTAGAGCCTTCTTAACCTTTTAATTTCATAATTTTTTGTCGTTTTCTCCTTGTACTGTGATTTAGGGTCTTGACTCTTGGCTAATTTGCATTGTCCTATTTGAGCTTTTTTAAAATCAGAACTAGTGTTGAAGGTCTATTTTGGATGAGCAAGATGAACAGAATTTGATTGCGATGATTACTTAATTTATTGTTTACATTTCCGACTCTGAAGCTAGATAGATAGATGTAGCTACTTGACTATTGGCTATTTACATGCTTCTTTGACAATTTACATGGTAATAATCTAGGAGGCGTTTACCAGTGATCAAGTCATATCAGCTGATTCTGTTAATACTTCTACCATGGCTTGGTGCAGCTGCCCGTAAGTTTTTTCTATCAAACCATCGATTCTTTTTCTCTTAACAAATTGCATACTATTTTCAATTTCATCATTTTAGGGTTAAATTCTGCTGATATTTTTTATTTTCTGTTCTCTTTGATTGAAATGGCATTAATGCAGTCTATGATTTCTTGTTGATCTTCATGTAAGTTCTTATGACTCTGATTTAATACGGCTTTATTATGTAAAAGAATTTTGTTTTGTTGTATTCTTTCTCTATTCAATTCACTAGAGAAATGTTAGACAGATTTTGTACAGGGTATCAGCACTTGAAACTATTTTTCAAGGATAATTATCTAGGATTTTTAGTCTCAGTCAGAGCTTATGGTGGTTCTCTGGGCATTAGTGCTAATAACTGTTTTGCAGAAGACTTTTGTGCTTGTCATTTATGGCATGAATATGATAAGTAGGTCAAATAATATAATATAAGATAATTTTATTAATGTCCAGTGAATGACCAAAGTAGGTCAATGGGACTAAAAGAGTATAACTGGTGTAATATGAAGTGGAAGAGTACAGAAGCAGCTCCTAATGCTACTCTATTAGCAACAGGAAAAGATCTAAGATCCAAGATAAAAGACTAGCTCAAATAAAGAAAGATACAGTGGCATAAAATGAACACATAACTGAAATCTCATCAAGAGCATGTCAAAAGATGCTGGAATTAGAAACTGAGGCCAAAAGTGGGGGGGGGGGGGGGGGCCGGCAAAGAAGTGTCCACATCTGAAGCCTCAATCATCGTGAAGGGGCCAAGACATTGTATCTAGGGCTGAGGGGGCCTGACTGAGCAATCCTAGGAGGCAGGGTTCAAATTTGAAGTCATCATTGCCCTTCAGGGGCTCTTTAGCTATTCATAGAAGGGCATACAATTATTTCCCATGCAAATGAAAATAAAAATAAAAAATTACTTGTCAAATCTGAAATAAAAATTGTTTCTGATTTTTTTCAATTGAAGGCTGTTGAATTTTTTACAAAATACACAGTAGAATATAATTTCTGCTAGATAATTACTTCCTAATGATTTTCATACGGTATTCTTATGCCACTGATATCATTGAGCAATTACACTTAAGAAAATATCAATGGTAAATGCAGTGGAAACAATAAAGATCATATAAAGACAACCATGCACAATAGAGACAATAATTTTACCTTGGGAAACCCAACCTTGGGAGAAAATCCAACAACTTTTCTTTAGGAGAAATTATTCTTCAGCAAGGTTTACAAATTAAGAATTTATTTAGAAATCTGTGTCAATATCCAAGTCAAAATTCTAGTCAAACTTGGTCAAAATCAACAACTAGTCAATGTTTGTCAAATAAGTCAAAAAGTCAAACTCTGGTCAAAGATTTGTCCTGCAATAAAATTCGGCCCTGCAGTCAATGGGCTACAGTCTGCGGTCAAATAGCGATCAACCATCTCAGTCAACGGTCTAGTCAACTCAGTCAAACAGAAATAAAGTTAGCTCAGTCAACTCACCCTCCTTCTCTACACATGCGGTTTTCCAAGAGATAAGAGAAAGATGAAGAGAGATGTAATGGCCGCATTTTCAGTTTCCCTTATGATGCAGTTAGGATGGATTTCCAGGGTGTGTGACAACCAAGTCATAGGAGCAAGAGTTACATCATTAGTGAGTGTGAAAATTCCAAAACTGAATCCTATTGCAGTGATTGGTATTATTTCTCCTAATCTTTAATTAATTTAACAATTTATCAGAAGCTACTGTGCAGAGCTCTGCGTTGCCTCTCCTGGATGCACACAGTATAATGCTATGTGAGCTTCCTTAAGGATGGTGTTTCAGAGATTCCCACTCTCAGGGATGTACATTCTTCCATGGAATCGCAAAAGTCCATCATCCTCTAGTTCATACCCCTCAAACATACGTCCTTTTGGACCTTTACTATCAAGTCCAGATCTTACTTTTGAATACCAGCTATCTTCTAAGAGATGTTTTAATATTCGCTTTCTCAAGTCTACCTTGATAGGTATAAGAGAAAAGGTCCTTGTTCTTCTACTTAAAGTGTCTGCCACTACATTCTCTTTCCTTTTAATGTATGAAATTCCAAAGTCATACTCACTTAAGAATTCACTCCATCGTATTTGTATAACATTCAAGTCCCTTTGGGTAAACAAGTATTGCAAACTTTGGTGGTCGCTTTTGAAACAAAGCTTCTCCCTATGAGGTAGTGTCTCCATATTTTTAAAGCTAGTACTACAACGACTAACTCTAAATCATGCATAGTGTAGAGTTCTTCACGGGGTTTTAACTTCCCAGAGGCATATGTTATTACTCCTCTATCTTGCATTAACACTGCACCTAATCCTTGCTTGGATGCATTAGTTCATACAGTAAAATCTTTGTCCATATCAGCTACTCGCAAGATTGGTGCACTGGGCAACAATATTTTAAGCTCAGAGAATGCAATGTGACATTCCCTGGTCCACTCATACGTAACTCCTTTACATTGGAGGATTGTGATAGGCTTTGCAATTTTTGCTAAACCCATAAAACTATGTACTTCATGCACATTTTTTAGTATCAACCAACCCATTATTGCTTTTACCTTTTGAGGATCAACTGAGATTCCTTTGCCATATGGTATGACCTAGGTAATGAATCTTCTTTTGAAAGGAGCACTCATATAACTGGTGTTGCCTAAGGCAAGATAATACTGTTCGCAAACGTTCTTCATGCTTCTTCTCATTTTTGGAGTAGATGAGAATATAATCTAAGAAGACTTGTACAAAGTGGTTGAGATACTTGTGGAAAACACTATTCATAAGATTCATGAATACTGATGGTGCATTGGTCAACCCAAATGATACCACCTTGAACTCATAATGCTCGAAGCGTGTTCAGAATGCAATCTTAGAAATATCACTGTCCTTAATTCTTAATTGATGATAACTTGACCGTAAATCGATTTTTGAAAAGACAAAAGCCCTTATCATTTGGTCGAAGATGTCATCAATTTGATGCATTGGATACCTATTCTTTACTGTCGCTAGATTTAAGTCTCGATAGTCTATATATAGCTGCAAGGAACCGTCATTCTTCTTGAAGAAAATTACAAGTGAACCGTAAGGTGAAATACTAGGTCGGATGTGTCCTATATCCAATAGTTTCTTCAGCTGAATTTGTAACTCTTGAAGTTTCAGAGCCGTCATTCTGTAGGGTGTTTTAAAGATTCATTCTGTACCTAGTTTTAATTCTATTGTGAGATCAAGCTCCATTTCATGTGGTAATCTTGGTAGTTCCTTTGGAAAAACATCTGGAAATTCAGATAATACCGGATATTGCTCTAGGGATGGGATTTTTTCCTTGCTTACTTCGTTAACTGCATATGCTTGACAACCTTTTCTTAAGCAACACTTCATTTGCATTACCGAGATAAAGCGTAAAGATACCTTCCTCTTGATACCTTGGATTTGGATCGTCTCTCCTTCATCATTTATGCAGAGAATTTTTTTTCTGTAATAGTCTACCCAAGCTTGATGAGTTTCTAACCAATCCATCCCTACGACGAGATCATAAGTTCGGAGGGTTGTGACATATACTTTTAACTTAGTCGAACAAACCCCTAGGTCAACTTTGCATCCTTCAACACTTAAAATTATGGATTGAAGTTCTCCTAAAACCATTTCTACCTGTCTAAAATCGTTTTGCTTGTGGGGTACCAACCCACATTTATTTAATGCATATGACGAAATGAAACTATTAGTATCACTAATATCAAATAAGATTTTCGGTTTTATGCAGTTACTAGTACTTGAGGACTCCATTACAATGGACTGATGTTTTGTCTGGTTGTTGTTGACTACTACATGGATTTTATGACTGGATTTGGTATTTATTGATGGCGCTTATCCTTCCCTATTCATTACACTTGATGAAGCCTTTGGGCAATCAGGCTGAAAATGAGGCCCTCCACATCTCCAACAATTAACCTAGGGTGATTCCCTTGTGTCATACTGTGAGTTTCTTAAAAAGGAGTTTCGTCCTCTTGTTATACTTCCTCTTGAGCTTCTTCTTCTATTAGTAGTTCCCCGAGAGTTCCATTGACATGCGTTAGACATAGCATTAGCTACCATATAGAGGTGCTCTCGAACTACTCCCCCTGAAGAAGTTCTGGGGAGCCTTCCTTGGAAATCCTGGCTGCGGGGGTCCTGTCGGCTTGATATCTCTTTTGATTCCTAAATGCTCCTTTGCATAACAAACACATTCAACTACCTTTGCTACTGATGATGGCCTCCATATTCTAACCATGGCACTGATTCGAGGATTTAATCCATACACAAAACACTCAACTTGACGTTCATTAATATCTAGATAAGGAACGTATTTTACGAGTTCCATAAATCTCATCTAATATTCTTTCACTGTTTTGTAACCTTGGGCTAACATATGAAAAGCCCTGGCTTGCTTCTCTTGAAAGTAGGGTGGCAAGTACTTTGCGTGGAACCTTTCCTTGAACAACTCCTAAAGAACATTGTCCGATGTGAGATGCAATTGCTTTTCTAGATTTCCCCACCAAACCAAAGCAGATTCCCTTAGCTGAAATATAGCGATCTTTGTCTTAGAGGTAGAAGAATATTTTCTTAGCGCGAAACATCTTGTCATTCCATCCAACCATGCTTCAACATGTTCTTCGGCTTGCCCTCCTGAAAATTCTAGAAGCTTAATCTTTTGTAGCTCCCTAGAAATATCCTTCTGTGGTTGTTTATAATCTAAACCTTTGGACCCCTCCAGGTTTCCTCCCTCAAGGTGAGGTCGTTCTTCCTTGGTACTAGCTGTCAGTGACCCTTTTAACGTTTCCAAGATGGCTTCCAATGAGCGCATTAGAATGGTTAGCTCAGGTGCTAAAGTGATTGGCGCTGATGACGATATTAGTGGTGGTGATGGCGATGGCGACAATGCAAGACGACGTCATCATTGATATGTCTCTACCATTGCAGCTTTTCCCTGGTCAAAAAATATGACTATAAGTATTTGAGGTACAATTTAGATTAGTAAATATAACTTCGTAAATTCAATTTCACATGCAGGTATAAGTTTTCTGCTATTATTACCTGCAGACAGGTGTTACTGATACTGAGGTCAAGGAGGGCGATATTGTTACCTCCTTGTCCTAAATTGAAGATAAATATGTTCTAATATGCAATAATGTGTAATAATACTTGTCCTGCTATGTTGGTCTTAATAGTTAATGAAGGGGTTTTAATTGTTTAGACTCAATGATTCTCGTGTTTAACAATCGTTGTTTAGCAATTTACAAATGTCACCTTCTTATAGTCTATCCCATGACGCTGATATTAGCAAAAGAATGTTTGCTCCCCAAAATCTCAACCCCTCTATTTAAAAATAAAAATAAATTCCTCAAGCCCAATCCCAATATAGACCACCCTATTTGTGTAAATATTTTAAATCTTACCATATTTAAATATGGTAATTTAAAGTAGTAATTTTTTTGAAATCATGAAGTCCTTAGATCAACAATTTATTCTGAAATTTGTATTTTATTTTACTTTTATTAATTCCAAGCTCCAACCCATTGGTCCAACAACAAGAAGAATTGTTGTTAAGACATTAAATTATATGTATTAACAATTAAAGGTAATATATATATTATATATATTTTTTGTAAAGGTAATTGCTTATATATATTATATAGTTATGTATATATATATTTCATAAATATTAAGTATAAAAAAATGCACAAATGATTTGTGATTGCACAAAAACCGACATATACATATCATTGAGGATTAAGGAACTCACCAACCTTGTGTAAATATTCAAATGAATGGTGGCTCAATTACTAGAAACAATAACCTCTAATAACTTTGAGGATCTAGACCAGATTTAAATCTATAACCTATAATCTCCCTATTAACAAAATGCCTTTATTAAATGATCAATAAATTAAACTAACTCTTAAATTTACATCAACTAATATATATAATAAAAATATTTATTAAATAATGCATTATAAATTACATTTTACTATTTTTATGAAATAAATCGTATGCTAGATATGTTTGGGGAGTTCATTAATTTGTAAATAATAAATTAATAAACGTATTATTGTTGACCAATCCATTTTCTTTGAATGATTTTTTTATTCTCTTTTACGAAAGTTTAAAAGTTGAAGTCATCTCAAACTAAAACAAAATCCTTAAAATTGAAAAATTATATATAAAACTGAAAATTAAACATTTATATATGAAAACTTAAAGTGAAACTTAGAAAATTCCCAAATCCTCCGCAATCATAAAAATCTGTGTCCACTTGAAGTCACTTCATTGCTTTGGTGATTCGAAATCGTATGTTCATTGGTTGTCGAACAAAATTAAAGTCAAATTCTATGGAAGGCAACATATACACATCATTCTGGTTTGCTTGCCATCATCGCCAAAACCAATTATGATGATTGATTCTAGAATCGAAAGTCAAAAACGAATTAGATTTTTATATTTGTGTAAATCTATTTTTCATTTTAAAAAGCAATTAAAAATTGATAATTTTTAGCCACATATTTATAAATACGCATATAGAAATGTTTCCAATAGGTCATGAATGGGCATGGCCCAATACAACCCCACTAGGCTCTAAGTCTCATTACACCGTCCAACGTCTACTATAAATGAAATGAAATGACATTATTTTAATGTTGAGGAGGCTAAAGATAGCCTATGGGACAAATTGTTCTCCATTTGGTTCTTGTATTCCACTCTTTTGCTATAAAGTCTCACAATAAATCCTCCCAGCTTCTCGACAAACCCCTCGCTGAATAGATTATATGTTGTCTTGATTGTAAAACCCTAACATAACCACATGGATTGCATAAAAACACGGGAAATAAAAAGAAACACGCGCCTAATATTATCGCCTTTGCTGAATTTCAATTTCAGCGCTGAATTTCATCACTCCTGACCCCACATTCACCGAATTTATTTTCCATGAAATCGAGCTTGAATTCAAAATGAAATTTGTTTTTTTGGCTCAAGCTAATTTGTGTCGAATTAACTAGACTATTCTTAAAATTCGACGAATTTGAATTTTGACCTTAAAATTCATCGAATGGGCTGGCAAATTGCACCAATTTTTTGTTTTTGTTTTTTGTTTATGTAGAACTATTAAAAGGGAACTGCTGAAATAGTAAGTTTATATTTTTTTCTTTGAAAATGTGCATGCGATGATTCAATAGACAATTCCAGTTTTTTAGTAAAACTAATAAAAGCAAAGAAAAGTGTATATAGTGATTGTAATTTTAAATATATTTCTTAAAATAAAAAAGAAACATCCACAAATCCGTAGAGCGATTATGAGATAATCTAATAAAGTAATAATTTAGTTAGTTAAATATTTTCATTTTCAGACAAATAAATTAAAATGAAGCTTTAACATTTGCTTCTGTATGGAAAATATTAGTAAACATGAATGCATAACAACATTTCTATCTAACAATTTTCTATGCAACAATACCCTTATTAGAGGCAAACCATAAAGCTACCATTAAAATTGTTCGAGGACCTATTCCATGCATAAATCGAACTTCCATTGATAATAACTTGATAGAAGTGGCGTTAAAATCAAAGACAATATTTTAGAATTGAAGAATATATTGACCAATTATCAATTTAGTGATGAGTTGTGCCTAGATCGACAAATTTTCTTGAGAACGCCATATCTATACTTTAATACTTTGGATAGGGTTCTATAAGGTCCCTCAGAGTTTGAACTAAACTCTGATACCAAACTGTGAAATCCATTTTAACAATTTAACCAGAATCTAGAATTGTGCCCTAAATTTGTCAATTAAGCAGGGAATAAATTTGAAATTGAATTTAAATAAAATGCAGAAGAATACCTAGAAATCAGTTTGAAGGTGTTTATGGTCTGTTGTTGCTCCCGCTCCCTCTACCAAACCGGCTTTTCCTCCCATTCTATTTGGGAATCAATCTATTCGTTTCCCAAATCCAAAACACTTCGTATTTGAGGTCTTCTTGTCCCCATGCCCAAAACCCCAAGAACAATTACTCAAATATCAAATTTCTCTGCATAGATTCACTCTGTCCCTCTGTCTATTGCTCCTCTGTGTAACCTTCTTTGTCTTTGCTTCCTTGGTAAGACTCAGAAAATCTCCCCCCCCCATCTATCTCGTATCCCATCTCCTTATCTTCCTCAAAAGCACTATCTCTTGACATCTAATCTATATTCCTTGCTCTCTGGCACGTGGAAATCCAAAATGGTCGTTTTTCCTTTTAAAGGCGGTGAATTGAATTCATTGAGTTAGCTATGTCCTTGTCAAAAGTTTATTTAAATTATAAGTCATACCTACTTTGGTCATTGTTATCTGGTTCCTTTAGATGATATAACATATGTATATAATTAAATTTCTTTTAGTTAATATTTTATTTCCTTTATTTCCTTTTTATTTTATTTAATATAAAATATATAATTTCATTAATATATTTAATAATTAATAAATATAATATTATATTATAGTTCCCATTTAGTTAACATAATTAATGAGATATAGTTACTTTTTTATTTTGTATAATCTTTTGTATTTACTTTTATTCTCAATAATATATTAATTATATATTATCATGGTGGTATACATAGCAAACAATTCACCTCAATATGTTCATTATATTATGGCGATTTTAGGTATTTACTTAGTGTTATCACTCAAGGTTTGAAAACCCTGGCTGCAGGGAAAAACCCTAAGGTAACCTTAGAACCTCTTTTAGGTTGAAGTTGGCCCGTCAACTCGGAGAGAGATATTTTTCTAAAACTCAACTACCCTATGGTCACTGTAGTAGAAGGTTTTGTGCAATTGAGTTTAGATGGCTAGATTTAGATATATGGATGAATTGGTTGGGTGATCTTCAAAACCCTTGGGCATGGAGTCCAACTATTAAACAAATGAGATTACAAGTCCAATGAGTAGGTCGTACAAAGCATGAAAAGTCACAAGTCCTTTGACTGTTTGGGAGATTTAGAAGAAAGAGGACTGAAGGAAAATAGAGTTTATAGATGTCCAAAATAACAAATATTAATGACTGATAATTTAAGAGAGGAGCATCAATGAAATCCAATCTCATAAACTAACATTTTTAGACATAGAAGACAATTATGTAGCGGAGAAAACACTGACAGGGAGAAGTAACACATGAATTTCCTACTAACTGCTCATTAAACACTGTGAATTCATTCAAGATTGCTCAAATATATTTGGACTACAAGTGTTTTTCCAATAAAAGCCAACCTCGTTTACATATTCATAAACTGTTTATATGGTGCTTTACACAACAGTTTTACAAAATAATAGTCATCACATAATTACAGAAATAGAGATATTTTAAGTACCTCTCAAGTTCATGTATGCAAAGATAAACTTAAAAAATATTATGTATGTCCTAGAATAACTATAGGAAAATTTTCTTGCATTCAGGCAAAAGAAATATCTGGTCAACTGCTTCCTTTGAAAGTAGAACAGGTCCCTAAACTATAGTTTTAGCATTTGTGCTAACATAACAGGTCCCTCTGTAATAATCCATCAAAACTGCTCCTTCGCTTTTCTTCAATTCTGCTGGAAAATCTTTAGCCTTTAAAACTGGAAATTGTTTTATTAATACTGATCCTCTGCCTTTAAATCTGGAGTGGCTGTAGTTGTTTTCGCATAAGCTGTGAGCCGTCCTTTCAAACTATCATCTCCTCTTTTCTTGCGTTTCAATAGCTGTCGACCCATCCATATGTTAACTCTCTGTATGATCTTATCAGAGAAGTTTCGCCTTATTGTTTCAATGATACTCCTCAGCCCCTTGCGCTTGCTCCTTTGGCCTTTGTTTTATTATATAACCGGGCCAATGATTCTCGGTAAAAAAGAAAGTTAATTAGTCGATGTGCGATGTGCCGTGGACCTCGTCGATTGCTGATTCTCTGATATCTCCCGGACCTCCACTTGCCGATCGTCAATATGCTCTTTTTCCTTCCTTTCAAAGGCTTCAAACCCTTAAACTTCAACATGCCATATCTTTTGATCCAGAAGTCCATTTTTGGACTTCCACATACCGTTGAAAATCTTGTTTAGAGCACTTTCCAATGGAGAGGGACCGATGTAGGCTTTGAGTCCTTCTGTTGCTTGGAAAATGACTGCAAACTTCTCTGCATATTTACTCGGATTTCCAAAAAATGTTTACAACACTGCTATCAAGAATTTTTCCCTGTTTATTACAATTTGAAACACTGACACTACAACTGTCAGCGTTTTCCAAAAAAAGATTTAAAAATGCGAAATGTTTATTGTGATAACAGTTGGCTTCACGGGGATGTTGTCAATCAATGATGGCAGCAAGAACCCCCCGTAGACCAGTTGCCTCGTCCATTATAAAATTTAGCTAAAAGCAAAACTAATTGAGAAATAAACTTCATCTTTTTAAGAGATGATTTTACAGGCTTCAAACTTGAAAGTAGAAAATACAACTGTATCTAAAAGACTTATTATTTTTCTAATGAATATCAATAGAACATTAGGGCCTTCACTTCAGGCTTCAAGTCCTTTAGAAAATTCATCCACACATTGCTGCACACTACAAACTGAAAATGGAAATTGAAAAACTCACTGCTAAAAAACCACACTTGTTACATGCCATTACCTACTCTAACTAAAATTATCTGCCCAATTAGGTGAAATAAAAAACCCAATGCAACCATACAAGTAAATTGTCACTTAACTGATTTTTGCTCACATTTTCTTTAAGCAGAAAGAAAAGTTTAAGAAATGGCAACTCAAACTGGAATCTGAATCCTGTAATGTTCCAAACTTAAATAAATAGTGATATGCAAAACAAAAATGATTTACAACACAAAAAATTTCAACAATCAGTAAATTCTCATAAAAACTCTAGAAGAAGAACCAACGAAGCCATTTTATTAATCAATGGAGCAAGTACAATAGTATGGAGGAGTGCACCTGAGCTTGCCTCAATGGCAAGCGTGACAGAACCCAAGTGAGAAGACAATGATCTCAAATGCTGGAAATGACTGCTCCTCTAATGCTCTACACTGTCCCAGAAAACTACACTGCTGGCTGGAAAGGAACTGCAAGAAACCCCACCTCCACTGCTTAGAAAATGATATAAATTCAGCCCCAAGCTCCTTGACTAAAACCCACAAAGACCCAGAAAGGGTTTGGTCTAAATCCAACCTCCCAAATTCGGCCTCCATATGTCTTACGCCCTCCAAATTGCTCAAGAATATGGCCTGCAAGGAATACAAGCAAAAACCTACTCCCAAGCTTGAGAAATGTAGCAATCTCCTCCACAAATGCTTCCCTTAGCTCCCCCAACAAAGTTCAACCTCAAAGACTGGTGCTCTACCTCCCCCGTCTGCACCAAATGCTGTCTCTGCATTGGCCCAGGAAGTGTGAAAGTCACGCAGCCAAGAAGCACTCTCCTCCAATTCCCAAACTCTCCAAAATGACAACAAATCGCACAATTGCTTATGCCTCCTCTCCGGAAATTCTCCCGGCCAAAACTCCTCTGCATGATGCCACTAACAAACTTGACCTCCCTTCATTGCGTCCTCCTGAAATACGCACCACCTAGAGATGAATGCAACTGCTAGAAACCACAATGAAATTCTCCTCCGGAAAGACTTAAGAAAAACCTCTTTAGGGTGACACTCGAAGTCCCCCGAAGAAAGGGTGAGCTCTTTACTTGAAGAACTCTAGCTAAACAAGTAGTGAATCGGCTAAGCAACTCGAGCAACCAATGAGAAATTCGATTGGCCAAAATATGATGAAATGAGGAGAGTTGCCTTCCTTATATAGATTTCGTGGAGCACTTTTCCCTCCATCGTGGGCCCTCACTTAACCATAGACTTTTCCCCTCCTTGCAATTCGAACTAGGGAGTGTGTATTTCCCTAGTGTAGGTGGCCCCCATGTGGAACTTAACCACAACAAAATAACTTGTCTTAAGTCTAATCTCCTAATAAAATTGAATGCGCCCCACTATCTCCAAAATTGGCCGCAAAATGCAATAATTAATCTTGTTCCAAATTAATTTAAGATGGGACATGACAGTGCTCCCCTCCCAAATGTTGCTTGTCCCCAAGCAACTTCAATGCTGGATGCTCAAGTATTTTCTCCCCTTCCCAAGTAGCATCCTCATCTAGTAAGCTCTTCCAACACACTAAGTACTCTCTGATGACCCTGCTTGTGAGCTTCCTCTCCCTATTATGCAAGATTGCCTCTGGCTCTAAAATTAGGTGCCCCTCATCATCAAGTGGAGGCAACTCCACAACTACTGTAACCTATTGTCCCAACACCCTCTTGAGGCATGACACATGAAAAATGTTATGGAACCTGCTCCCTGGTGGTAGCTCCAACTTGTAAGCCACCTCTCCAACCCTCCTAATCACCCTGTAAGGCCCAAAGAATCTCGGCTGCAGCGTCTCGACCCCTTTTTGCTCCACCATGGACTGTCGGTAAGGCTGCAATAGAAGGTAGAGCAAGTACCCCTCCTTGAAATGCCTCTCTACTTGATGCTTGTCAGCATACATCTTCTGCTGGTTCTGAGCTATCTATAAGTTATCCTTAAGAGCCTTGAGGATACCTTGGCTCTTTAGGATCCAATCCTTGGCCTTTGGGGTCTTGCTGTCTGCAAAAACAATGTCAGCGAAAGACAAAGCATAATAACCATATAAAGCACGGAAAGGAGTCATACTAATGGACATGTGATGTGTGGTGTTGTAGCAATACTCTCCTAGATGCAACCATCGAATCCAAGCCCTTTGCTGCCATATCACATAGTTCCTAAGATAGCCCTCTAACCATTGGTTCACCTTCTTTATTTGGACGTCGGTTTGTGGATGATAGTTGGTGCTCAGGGTGAGCTCGGTGCCAACTAGCTTGAAAAATTCCTGCCAATATCCTCCGATGAATCGGCTATCACGGTCACTGACTATAGTCTTAGGGAGTCAGTGCAGACGAAAGACCTCCATAAAGAACAACTTTGCCCCCTGTGAGGCTGAATATCGTGCCAGAATGGCAAAGAAGTGTGCAAACTGGGTCAGTCGATCGACCACCACAAAAATACAATCCTTCCCTTGCACTGAGGGAAGTCTGGTGATGAAATCCATAGAGATACTCTCCCATTTCCCCTTAGGGATGGGAAGAGGTTGCAACAGTCCTGCTGGATGGGTCAACTCTCCTTTATGTTGCGAACATCGACATCGGGATAAAATCGACAAAGCTCTGGAAAACCAAAAAATTGTAAAAATCGAGAAAATATCGGCAAAATTAAGATACCATAAAAACATTTTTAAAAATTTGCAAACATCAGCTAGGCCAAAAAATCGTGATTTTGAAATAAAATCAGGATGTTATTGAGATGTTCGCAACACTGGGACTCCTCTGGCAAGCTTTGCACCCCTGCACATGCCTCAACACGTCTCCTTTGAGGCCCTTCCAAGTGAAGCGCTCTCTCACTGCCATATAAGTCTTCCTGAACCCTTGGTGCCCAGACAAAGGAGAATCATGAGCTGCTCGAAGGACTCGCTCCCTCAACTGGGATCCCGAAACCAAAAATATGCACCCTTTGTAATAAATGACCTCATCCATCACCCTGTAGTGCTCATTTGCATAACTTCCCTCCAAGATCTTGCACTCTCGACGATCCTTGGAGTACTGTACCAATAACTGAGCCTTCCAATCATGGCAAATGCTCATGAGTGAAAGTCCTACTGGTCTCCTAGATGGTGCATCTGCCACCACGTTGTGCCTCCCCTGCACATACTCAATATCAAAATCGTAGGCTTGCACCTTGCTGACCCACCTCTGTTTCCTGTCATTGAGGCCCTGCTACCCCATGAAGTGGCGAACTCTGTTGTGATCTGTCTTCACCCGAAACTGAATCCCCACCAAGTACTGTCTGAATTTGACCAATGCATGCATTATGGCCAACATCTCCTTGTCGTATATGTAATACGACATCTCATGTGGTAGGAGCTTCCGGCTCTCAAAAGCAATGGGGTGTCCCCCTTGGGACAAGACTGCCCCTATCCCCACGCCCGATGCATCGCACTCCAATGTGAAAGGCTGTGTAAAATCCAGAAGTGCCAACACCGGGCAACAACTCATCACCTCCTTGAGGAGATCGAATGTTGCCTGAGCTCTCTCTGTCCATGCGAAAGCCCCCTTCTTAGTTAGATCAGTAAGGGGTGCTGTCAATTGTGAGAAGCCCTTTACGAACTTCCGATAGTAAGTACAAATGCCCAAAAATCCTCTCAGCGTGGTCACATCTCTAGGCTCTACCCAATCCCGTATAGCTTGAATCTTCTCCTCATGCTCCTTGACCCCATCTGCGCCTATGATGTGCCCTAAGTAAAGCATCTTCATCAGCCCAAAACTCGCACTTAGACATCTTGGCATAAAACTGCTGCCCTCCAAGATGCGCAATACAGTCTCTAGGTGCTGCAGGTGCTCCTCCCATGTCTTGCCGTAGATCAAGATGTCATAAAAAAATACTAGTACAAACCTCCTCAGTTGGCCTCTGAACACATGGTTCATGCATGACTAGAAAGTAGCCAGTGCGTTGGTCAACCCAAAAGGCATAACTAGAAACTCAAAATACTCATAATGACATTTGAAGGCTGTCTTCGGGATGCCCTACTCCGTCACCCGAATCTGGTGATACCCAGACCACAAGTCTATCTTAGAGAAGTACTTATCAACTAATCAAGCTCGTCCATCAACTAATCAATACGTGAAATGGGGTACTTGTTCTTCAACGTCTTCTTCTTGAGGGCTTTGTAATCAATGCACATATGGAGAGTCCCATCCTTCTTCACTAGCACAACCAAAGAAGCGAACGGACTAGAATTTGGTCTGATGTGGCCCAACGCTAATAGCTCCCTGATAGCCCTCTCAATCTCATCCTTATGGGCTTCGCAAACAAACATCCAATCCAATTTTTGCACTTCCCCTTGAATGAACCATAAGAAAACCTCATTGAGCTGAGAGGCTCATTCTACAATCCAGTAGGATGGAAATGTGTAAGTATGCTACATCCTCAAAAAATAATAAAAATAATTTTCGCTAACGTCAACCAAAACAAAAAAACAAAAATTAAATAACCATATAAATAAATAATTAAAAATCACCGAGAGGTTCATTCTACAATCCAGTATGAGGGACGTGTAAGTATGTCATTGTCCTAAAAAAATAATGAAAAGAATTTTCGCTGATGTCAACCAAAACAAAAAAAAACAAAAATTAAATAACCATAAAAATAAATAATTAGAAATAGAGGAGAGATTCATTCTACAATCCAGTATGAGGGACGTGTAAGTATGTCACGTCCTCAAAAAATAATAAAAATAGTTTAACTATTGTCGACCAAAACAAAAAAAAATAAATCAAATAACCATATAAATAAATAATTAAAAATAAAAGAGAGGTTCATTCTACAATCTCGTATGAGGGATGTGTGTAAATATGTTACGTGCTCAAAAAATAATAAAAATAATTTTCGCTAATGTCGACCAAAACAAAAAAACAAAAAATAAATAACCGTATAAATAAATAACTAAAAATCATCAAGAGACCCATTCTACAATCTAGTAGGATGGAAATGTGTATGTCACGTCCTAAAAAAATATTAAAATTAATTTTCGCTATTGTCAACCAAAAAAAAAAAAAATTAAATAACCATATAAATAAACAATTAAAAATCTACGAGAGACTCATTTTACAATGCATTATTTCACTTTCATTCTCTTTGGTTCTTTGATCTTTCACTTTCACTCTTAAAGTGATAAATAAAATATTTCCATGATTATCTTAAATAATATAATTTTATAGAGATAAAGTAATTAAAAAAAAATCTAAATCAGTGTGAACTCTCTCTCTCTCTCTCTATTATGTGTGTATTAATGTTTACCTTAGTAAAATATTTCAATGCTCGAAAGGAAAAAGTAATTGAGCTGAGAGGCTCATTCTACAATCGAGTAGGATGGAAATGTGTAAGTATGTCAAGTCCTCAAAAAATAATAAAAATAATTTTCGCTAATCTCAACCAAAACAAAAAAACAAATAACCATATAAATAAATAATGAAAAATCACCGAGAGCCTCATTCTACAAACCAGTATGAGGGACGTGTATGTCATTGTCCTTGAAAAATAATAAAAATAATTTTCGCTAATGTCAACCAAAAACCAAAAACAAAAATTAAATAACCATATAAATAAATAATTAAAAATATAAGAGAGGCTCATTCTACAATCCAGTATGAGGGACATGTGTAAGTATGTCACGTTCTCAAAAACTAAAAAATAATTTTAACTAATGTGAACCAAAAATAAAATAACTATATAAATAAATAATTAAAAATAGAAGAGAGTTTCATTCTACAATGACGTATGTAAGTATGTCACGTCCTCAAAAAAATAATAAAAATAATTTTCGCTAATGTCAACCAAAACAAAAAACGAAAATTAAATAACCATATAAATAAATAATTAAAATCGCCAAGGGGTCCATTCTAATAAGGGACGTGTAAGTATGTCACGTCCTCAAAAAATAATATGCTAATATCAACCAAAACAAAAAAATAAAAATTAAATAACCATATAAATAAACAATTAAAAATCTACGAGAGACTTATTTTACAATCCAATATTTCACTTTCATTCTACTTGGTTCTTTGATATTTCACTTTCACTCTTCAAGTAATACATAAAATATTTTCATGTCTATCTTAAATAATATAATTTTATATAACTTTATAGAGATAAAGCAATTAAAAAAAATCTATTTCAGTATGAACTCTTTCTATTATGTGTGTATTAATATTTACCTTAGTAAAAATGTTTCAATGATCGAAAGGAAAAGGTAATTAAAGATAAAATAATGCAGTTACTTCTTAATAAGAGGAAAATGTGTAACTCATTCAATCTTTAATATAAAATATTAATAATGATAAAATACAATATAAACAATGAAAAAATAACACTATAGATTTATCTTAATCACATATTTACCAAGCACTAGAAGGGATTAAATCTCTTGACGTGTAATTTTTTTTTCAAGTTTGAAATTTGATCCCTTTCGGCTCTTGGTAGATCTGTGGTTAAAATGGATCTATACTAGTGTATACTTCTTCACACTTGACTTTAAGAAAATCAGTAAAGTCACGAAAATTTGAAATATGTTTAAAAGTCAAGCTCAAACCCTTTCCACTAAATTTTGGACCATTCCTCAAAAAATATTCATCCTTGGGTAAAGGATTAGGAAAACAGGAATAGTTATAAAACCTATACTTTCATACTTTGAAACAATAGTAGCAATGTCTGAATTCTTCATTGGCCTTGTAAAATAACCATTCAATCATCTGAGCTATGAATCCTTCTGACAATGGAGTCACCATGGAAGTTTCAAACTTTGGATTCTTGAAAATGGAGTCACCAGAGCAAACACCTTGCAGCCAAAACTGATATACAAATCTCTGTTTTCCCTCAGAGATTTGATCTTCGACAATAAAATCGTCTGGGGAAAAAATATGCATTTCGTTCTCCGACAACGATGCCAAAATGTTATCACTAAAGGAAAACACTGGCTGTAGGGAAAAACCCTAAGGTAACCGTAGAACCTCTTTTAGGTTGAAGCTGGCCTTTCAACTTCGGGAGGGATTTCTTTGTAAAATTCAACTACCCTATGGTCACTATAGTAAAAGGTTTTGTGCAACCGAGTTCAGGTGGCCAGATTTAGATATTTGGATGAATTGGTTGGGTGAGATTCAAAACCATTGGGCATGGATTCCAGCTATTAAACAAATGAGATCACAAGTCCAATGAGTAGGTTGTACAAAGCATGAAGAGTCACAAGTCCTTTCACTGTTTGGGAGATTTAGAAGAAAGAGGATTGAAGGAAAACAAAGTTTATAAATGACCATAATAACAAATATTAATGACTGATAAGTTAAAAGAGGAGCATCAATGAAATCCAATCTCATAAACTAACATCCTCAAACATGGAAGAAGGCAATTATATAACAGAGAAAATATCGATAGGGAGATGTAATACATGAATTTCCTACTAACTACTCATTAAACACCATGAATACATTCAAGATTGCTCAAATATATTTGGACTACAAGTGTTTTTCCAATAAAAGCCAATCTTATTTACATATTCATAAATTGTTTATATAGTGCTTTACACGAGTTTTACAAAATAATAGTCATCACATAGTTACAAAAATAGATATTTTAAATATCTCTCAAGTTCATGTATGCAAAGATAAACGTAAAAATATTTTGTATGTCCTAGAATAACTATAGGAAAACATGCTTTCATTCAGGGAAAATAAATATCTGGTCAACTGCTTCCCTTGAAAGTAGAACAGGTCCCTAAACTATAGTTTTAGCATTTCTGCTAACATAATAGGTCCTTCTGCAATAATTCATCAATACTGCTCCTTCACTCTTCTTCAATTCTACTGGAAAATCTTTAGCCTTTAAAACTGGAAATTGTTTTATTAATATTGATCCTCTGCTTTTAAATCTGGAGTGGTTGTAGTTGTTTTCGCATGAGCTGTGAGTTGCCCTTTCAAACTACCATCTCCTCTTTCCTTGTGTTTCAATAGCTGTCGACCCATCCATCTGTTAACTCTCTATATGATCTTATCAAAGAAGTCTCCGCCTTATTGTTTCAATGATACTTCTCACCCCCTTGCGCTTGCTCCTTTGGCCTTTGTTTTTTTATATAACTGGGCCAGTGATTCTCGGCAAAAGACAAAGCCAATCCGCCGATGTGCGATGTGCCCTGGATCCTCATCTGTTAAGCCGATATGCTCTTTTTCCTTCCTTTCAAAGGCTTCAAACCCTTAAACTTCAACAAGTCATATCATTTGATCGATGAGTCCATTTTTGGACTTCCACATACTATTGGAAAGGTTGTTCAGAGCACTTTCCAATGGAGAGGGACCAATGTAGGCTTTGAGTGCTTTTACTGCTTGGAAAATGACTACAAAATTCTCTTCTTATTTATTCGAATTTCCAAAAAATGTTTACAACACTGCTATCAAGAAATTTTCCTTGTTTATTACAATCTGAAACTCAGACACTACAACTGTCAACATTTTCCAAAAAAGATTTAAAAATGTGAAAATTTTATTGTGATAACACTCTGTATGTCAATAATTCATTCATTGGACTTTTCATGATTAGTTAGCACATGTACTAGTGCAGTGCATGCGATGCATGCATATGTAGCTATCATATACATGTTTCGTATGCATGCTAATAATCATATTCTATGTGTATTTAAAATGGGTCATTACAGAAGAATGATGCAAGCTCTCCCATTGTCTTTCATGGTGAGACACATCCTCATCTGGGCCCTGGATCAACTGCCAAGTGTGTGGTGCAAGAGTGTAATTGGTTGGGTAAGGTGGTCCAGGTGCATCATTATTGTCAAATAGGTGGAACACGAGCAAGTAATAAGTGGAACTGCAGGATCCCATGAAGTGGCAATCTACACTCTGCTATGGTGGAGACTCGTGTCTCTCAATGATTACCCTACAAATGCCAATATGACCCTCTGGAGGGCTTGGACCTCGTATAGGGAGACCAAACCCCAGACGAAGACCGACCTGCAATCCTGTATAAGATCCAATGTGTCCCCTCACCTTCTAGTGCAACCAAACATTAGTGCAATTGAGTAAATGAGTTTACAAATCATGGAACCAAGTGGACACTTCATAGTGGCATGCCCTTCCATAATGGGCTTCAGAATGTATAAGTGTCTCCTAGTTCAAGAAGAAGGTTAACCAATGATCCTATTAGGTGGTTTCAACCTTTAAGGGGGTGAATTGTCCATGGTACATCCATTAAATAGCTGGTGACACGTTATATAATGATGGAATGGAGTGGGGTATCAGGGGAAGGCTTCAAGCCACATGCCACAGTGCAAGGGCAGTTAAAATAAGGGAAGCCCACACTTGGGTATATGAATGTAGGAGGGAGCAATTGTGGTACATGAGTTACCTCGACCTTCTCCATATGCCTTTTGCCTTTTATAGATTTTCCTTTGAAATTGCTCGGGGCTCTAGGGGATGAGACCATGATATGTATTAATGGGTTCATCGCCCATTAGGGGTTGGGGCAATCCTGGGTTCCTTTATGATGTAAGGGGCCAATTGTTGATTTAGGGTAGCATCGGATATGCTCTAGCCATGAAAATTGGTGGAGAGGCTAAAGCACATGAAATCTCCAAGACCCAGAAATGGTTTAGGGAAATTCTACCTGGTCAAGGAGATATTAAAATAATTAATATTTTTCATGGAGTTTCTAAGTCTAAACTTAGGAAAATAAAAATATCAATGGGTATTAATATAAAACTGGGTTTGAAGGTTCTAAAAGACATGGATCAAGCCAAATCTAATCTTAGCCGTTGATTAAAGATGTAATCTTGGCCATTGAAGACTCAACGGAAAAAGTATAAGAGGAGGCTTGAGGGTTATTTGGAGATACACTAGAGTGATCAGTCAGTTCGATTTTCTAGAGCGGGGTTTGCTAAGAGAAATCAAACTAGTGATCAGAGTCGTAGTGAGGGGCAGTGAGTATGAGGCAGAGATAGGGCCAGAAGATTAGTGCAGAGGCAGAGAGGCAGATGCAGAGCCAAAGGGAGCCACTTAGAGGCCAAAAGGGCTTGCATCATCCATGTAGAGGCTGCAAAAGTGACGTAGAGGGCCAGAGATGCTGCACAGAGCCTCATAGGGCTGACGTAGAGGGTTTTAGGTTGACGCAGAGGCCAGAAGCACTGACACATTGCTTCAGATTGTGCTAGAGAGGGTTTCGTGGAGCAGAGTTTCAGAATATTTGCTTTCGAAGAGAGGTATTACTGCCATATTATTTTCTCTGTTGGGTGAGCCAGTTTGGCACCTAGTGTACTCAAGAAAAGCTGCTTAATAATAAAACCCTCAGAACTACTGCACCGGTTTTTCCAAGTTGGGTTTTTCCGGGGACGATTGTCCAAAAATAACGGTGTCCCTTGTGTGTTTGTTCATTTCTTTCAACTGCTGATCTGTAGATGGTTGAGACTGTATTGTGTTTATTTCAGTGTTTACATGATTAAATAACTTGTTAGTAGTTAAACAAGTAGGCGAAATAAACTAAAGAATACAGATAAAATTTCTAACGGGTAATACTTAGAAATTTCAACATGGTATCAGAGCGTTGCAAATCACAGGAGAGTTGAAGGCGCCAACTGAATCAAAGAATTTGCAGTAGAAACAACTGTCCCAAGTGACAAAAGCTGTTCCTAGGCAAAAAGCAGTAGAGAAGGGTTGACACAGAGGGTTTGCGTCATCAGTTCGAGACAGAGAGAGGCCAGTGCAGAGGCAGAAGAAGGCAAAAGAGGCTCACGAAGAGGCACACAGAGACTAGGAGGGTTGACGCAGTTAGCCAAGGGAGCAAATTAGCCTTTCTGGGATTGTGCAAAGCCTAGAGGCTCAGTTCTTCAGTTGCTGGGGCATAGGAAACTATGGGCAGATTGCAGAGAGTGAAGCTGGTAGGGTGTTGTTGTTGTTGAGGCAGAACAGAGCCTAATGGGACATAACCAAGGTAGAGGGAGTTGCTACCTAGGCGGATTTCTAGCCAAGAAATCCAAATTAGTGTTGCAAGAGCATAGGAGATCGGAGAGGTGCGACTTGACGGTTGGCAGGCTGATTTCCAGGAGGGAAATCGAGACTCAGAGTGAGTATAGTAGAGAACTTCCAGGAGGGAAGTAGAAACTCAGAGGAGTAGAAGAGAAGAGCAGAGAGATGGTTATGAATGGACTGAGGGATCAGGACAGGTTGGACGGGGTGTCCAACTTCGTTATCTGGAAGGCCAGGATCCCGTCCATTCTAGATACACATCGCATCAAGGCCTTCGCCTTGAGAATCATCGACCTAGTTGATAACAAAAAGTATGAGGATGTGATGGCCAAGGCAAAATGCATAATCTTTGATGGGGTCAAGGATCATTTGGTCCAGCGTATTGTCGATAGGGAGACAACAAAGGAAATGTGGGATACCTTGAAGACATTGTATCAAGGCACTAATGTGCAGAGGAAGATGCTATTGGAGAATTAGTTGTGGTCGTACCAGATGCAGAAGGGGGAGCAGATAGATCACTTCCTCAGTAGGTTGTAGGTGATCCGGGACCAACTGACTTCCATAAGGGCCACGCCGGATCAAGAGTTAATGGTGAGGATCGCCCTGAATGAAGTCTCCGAGGAGTGGGAGACGTTCGTCCAAAGCATTTTGGGCAGAGCGAATCTTCCAGGATGGGAAGAATTGTGGGTAGCTCTTTGCCAAGAAGAGATCAGACAGTTGACCAAGACGGGAAGTAGCAGCAAAGGAGTCCAGGTCAAGAAAGAGGACGAAGAGGGTGCAACTCTAGCATCTGTGGGGGAGTAGGGGAAGAGGAAGAAAAAGGACCTCTCTAAGATTAAGTGCTTCAACTGTGGGGAGTTGGGCCATTATGCAAACAAGTGTCCCAGGAAGAAGAATAAGGGAGAGGCGTCTAACTCCAAGGTAGCGCCAACGAAGGCGGAAAAGGAGGTAGACGATGATGACGATTGTGCCATGAGTGCTCATGTACCTCTAGAGAAGAGGTGGGTAGACATTGAGTTGTAGTCAGGAAGACTACGGGTGATGAGGGGTAGGATCCTTGAGGTACCCAAACTCTTGGATCAGATCCAACAACGGAAGCCTCGAAGTGACAGTAGTAGGATGGCAGATGTCGGTAAACGGATGCGGATGAAGCGGCAGAGAGTGCTACCGTGCAGTAGTCCCATGTTGTAGTAGTGCGAGAGGCAAAAAGGAGGTTGTAGCAGTGCGAGAGGCACAAAGGAGGTTGCAACAGTCTAGGATGACACAGAGAGGCTTGCAGTAGTGTGAGAGGCATGAAGTTGTTGCAACAACGCAAAGGCAGCAGAGGGAGCACATGATAGCAGTAGAGAGAGCTTCAACATTGGGAGAGTATCTAGCCTGACAAGGATGTTAGTAGTTGGGTGGATCAATTACTTACTTCACAGTAACTGAGTTGCAGTGTAGCAGTAGTAGTGATTGCGCTTTGGGCAGCACAATGCAGCGTGATGAGAGAGAACTGTAGTGCAGATGTAGTGCTGGGAGGAAGGACTAGCAACAACATGGATGCAAAGGGAGTTGCTGTACAGATGTAGTAGTGGCAATGGTAGGGCCATGGGCAATAGTACAAGATGTAGTAGTGCAGAGGATGTTGGGCAGGAAGGCCTAACATCAACACAGGTAGCGATGTCGGATAATTAGGGTGATGCTCAGTGATGGAGTATTACTAGAGCACATTCCTCGCTAAGAGGGAATGTTGATTTGGGGTAGCATTAGATGTTCTCTAGCCATGAAAATTGGTGGAGAGGCTAAAACACATGAGATCTCCAAGACCCAGAAATGGTTTGGGGAAATTCTACCCGGTTAAGGAGATATTAAAATAATTTATATTTTTAATGTAGTTCCTAAGTCTAAACTTAGGAAAATAAAAATATTAATGGGTATTAAAATAAAACTGGGTTAGAAGATTCTAAAGGACATGGATCAAGCCAAAACTAATCTTAGCCATTGATTAGAGATGTAATTTCGGCTGTTGAAGACTCAACAGAAAAAGTATAAGAAGAGGCTTGAGGGCCAGTTGGAGATACACCAGAGTGATCAGTTAGTTCGATTTTCTAGAGCGGAGTTTGCTAAGAGAAATCGAACCAATAATCACAGTTGCAGTGAAGGCCAGTGAGTACAAGTCAGAGAAGCAGAGATAATGCCGAAAGACCAGTGCAGAGGCAAAGAGGCAAACATAGAGCCAGAGGGAGCCACGCAGAGGCTAGCAGTGATTGCGCAGAGGCCAAAAGGGCCTGCATCATCCACACAGAGGTTGCACAGAGCCTCAGAGGGCTGACGCAGAGGCAAGAAGGGCTTATGCAGTGCTTTAGATTGTGTTGGAGAGGGTTTCGCGGAGCAGACTTTCAAATATCTGCTTCCGAAGAGAGGTATTACTGCTAGATTATTTTCATTGTTGGGTGAGCTAGTTTGGTACCCAGTGTACTCAAGAAAAGTTGCTTAATAATAAAACCCTCAGAACTACTGCACCGGTTTTCCCAAGTTGGGTTTTTCCGGAGACGATTGTCCAAAAATAACGGTTTCCCTTGTGTGTTTGTTCATTTCTTTCAGCTGCTAATCTGTAGATGGTTGAGACTGTAAGGGTTTATTTCAGTGTTTACATGATTAAATAACTTGTTAGTAATTAAACAAGTAGGCGAAATAAACCAAAGAATGCAGGTAAAATTTATAACAGGTAATACTTAGAAATTTCAACACCAGTATGAGGGGCCCTAGGAACCAGGGTGATGGCCACGATGATAGGGATAGAGCTCAATTTTCGCTTTTGCCCATGTGTTAAATTTGTATGTCTCGACCATCTTTTGCATTTTATGGTACATTTCCTCTTGAGAGTGGCCAAATTATTTTTTTTCTTTTCTTTTTAGTTACATCAACCTTTGGGGCATCATTCTAGGCCCGACCCAAAGTGTGGGCAAAGGGAAGGGGAGGCTAACTCCTTGTGGACCCAATGGAAAAATGTGGACCCAGATGGGAAATATGGTGAATGGGGCTATAATGAGTTGAGGGGAGTGATGTATATTGTGTCAGAAAGTGGGACCACACAACCAAAATCGGGGTTTCCCACGTAGTGCCACCCCTAAAGCTAGTAGCCAATAAAGGAGATGCGACGGGACTAGAATACAAGGTTAACCATCAAATTGGACTAAGGAGACAAGAGTACAAACCAAGCCCACTCTTTCAGCCAAATCCCCCCACTAATCCATGCCCAAGAGTGTACATGATAAGTAAACACATATGCCCAACTACACAATGAGAATCCATACCTTTGGGGTTGGAAGGCCTACCTTCAAACATACGATCATGACAGATGGGTGAGGGAGCATATGGTTGGCTTATGTGGTGGAGATAGTGGCACATCGAGCTATTTGGTCGCTGCAAGGGGTTATTGGTTGAGGACCATTAAGGAGAAAAATTTCTCCTAAGGATACTACCCACAGGTGGTGTGTAATAGGACCCAATGGAAAAATGTGGACTTGGATGGGAAATATGTGGAAAGGGGTTATAATGAGCGAAGGGGAGTGATGTATGTGATGTGTGGAAGCGAGACCACACAACTAAAATTGGGTTTTCCTATGTAGTGCCACTCCTAAAGCTAGTACCCACGGGACTAGAATACAAGGTTAACGACCATTTTGGACAAGGGGACAAGAGTATAGACCAAACCCATTCTTTTCGCCGATCTCCCTACTAATCTATGCCCAAAAGTGTCCATGATAAATAAACAAAAATACTCAATTACATAATGAAAGCCATACCTTCGGGGTTGGAAGGCCTACCTTGAAACATATGATCATGTCAGATGGGCGAGGGTGCATAATCACTGGCTCAGGTGGCGGAGATGATGGCACATCGAGCTCTCTGGTGGCTCCAAGGGGCTACTGGCTGTCGACCAAAGACAATCTAGGAGACAAATTTCTCCTATGGGTGTCACCCACTGGTGGTGGGTAATAGTACGCTCCACAAGACTGAGCCTTATCTCCTCCTGAGTGAAGTCACTGTATAGGTGCTCCCAACTTGGAAGTGTGTCTCGCCCAAAAATCTCCTGGAAGAAAGTACGCCACTCCTTGGTGAACCCGTTGAGTGCTGTCCGCACCATCTCGCTTTCCGATAGTTTCTCCCTAACAACTGCAAATTCATCTCTGACACCTTGAATCCTGGAGAGATAGGATGCAACATTCTCGCCTTTCTGCATCTTGACTGTTCTAAGCTTCTCTTTGAGAATAATTTTCCGATTCTTAGATGGATTTTTGTATAGCTTCACAATGACTTTCCACATGTCCTTAGCTATGTTCTTGTCTGCGATATGTGCGATGTGATCCCGAACCTCGTCTAGGACCATCCTCTTTTCTTTGGCCATATCCTTCTTGTACTCATGAAATTGGATAAGGCCTTTCGGTTCAACAGTTAAAGTTGTGACGAACTCCTTCAGATCATGCTCATCCAGAAGGAATTGCATCCTGGCCTTCCAGATGCTAAAGTTTTAGGCTCCATCAAGGCTATCTCGATCTCTGAGTCCTGTTGCAGCGATCTCTGCAAAACTCAAATAAACTGGAGAACTATATGCTAGAAGTCTCCTTCTCCTTCTAGTAGTATAACGCGACCTTCCTCCTGCACTCGCACTCCCTGTTGGAAATGCGCAAATCTGCTTCTGTACTTGCCTCCTGTGTCATTCTAGGAACTCGCATTGCCTGCTATTTCTTCTTTTGGCAACTCGCTCTACCTTCTAGATGTTCTTCTTCAGATATGGCACACGAACTGCTGAACCTGAAATTCGCACTAGCTGGATTGGCAAGCCTGCTATGGCCTAATGCTATTGGAAATTACAACCTCCTTTCCTACAACTGGAAAAATGGAAACCCTTTGAGAATTATACTGGAAATTCCCTCACTATGTGCTTTTCTCTTCCTTCCTTTACAGAAATCTGCAATTGCAAACCCTTACTACAAATCTCTATGCCTAGATTTGCTCTTTGAATCAACTGGTCCGCTCATTGGAACCTCTTCTTGGAAATCACACTACCTGTTGCTACAGATCTAAGGCAACATCAAACTTTTCCTCTCCCTGAATTGGAAATCAATTTTTTGCGTCTCTACTATTGCCTGGCTAGCCTACATAGATTTGGAAACTCGTGCTTCAAATCTCCCTCTAAAACTGCACGACACTGCTTTCTTCACCTCTGAGCCTCTGATCTGATCTTATTGCTTTGATACCATGTGAAATTTCCACGAATGCAACAACTAGAGTTTAATCTTCTAACTATTAGCAGTTTATTTGTTTACGAAAATCAACGATTAAATCACTTATGAATTCTTCACAATAAAATTACGTTGCGGAATTATAAAACTGGAACTAGGAAATAGATGCACACACAATAAAATTATGACACCATTATTTTGGACTAAATATCCCCAGAAAAACCTGGAGGGAAAATCGGTGGAGAAAATGAGGGTTTATTTTATTATGCAGCAAAATAGAGAATTACAACTGGATGCCCAACTGGCAATCCTTCGACAATTTATCTCAACTGGAAAGTAGACTAGAGATCCAAAATCTCCTTTGCAAATCAACTTGGCCTCCTTTGGCCTGCTCACACTTCCTTCCTGCACTCACACTGGCTGATAGAAATGCGCACTGCTGGCTTAGGGCAATTCATGTAGCTTGGAAACCGCCTCTAGGTGAGCTGTCCTGCCTCTTTCTGCCATTGGAAACCACTCGCTTTGCCTTACAGACCTTTATCCGGCCTTTTGCTACTGAAACAAGCTGATTCCAGCAACTTGCACTGGCAATTTGGGCAATTGGGACTTCTTTGTACGACCTCCTTTGTAGATAATTCAGCCTCCCTTTGCTCCTCTGAGAATTAGAAAACCTCTTGAGAATTTCTCTGGAAATTCTCCCTACTGCAAACCCCTGCTACTCTCCTTCCCTGGCTCGAACTGTGCCCTTACTGAAAACTATGAAGTGGGTAGCTCGATCTGCCTTGCTCACTCGATGTAAAACTGTGTCAGTCTCCAACCCCATCGACTTGCTCTTATAATCTCTCGCTGAATCATCAACGACCAAGATCTAATCATGATGGATGGCTCAGATTATCTTAGCCTTCGTCAAATCACCTTTTCTAGAAGTCTTTAGAGAAAAGTCGATTTCCTCAATTAGTACCCATTAATTAATCAATTTTCCTAAATTAGACTTAGGAACTTTTAATTATTAAAGTATTAATTTATTTGAGATGTTTCTAAGTGTTTTCTCTCGAAACCTTTTCTGGGTTTTGGATATCTCGTGTTCCTTAGCCTCTTTGACACCTTAGAGACTAGAACACTTGTCCAATGCTACCATATCTATCAAAAACTAGGTGAAGCCATTCAGTGCCACATTTACTAATTGTTTGCTGTCGACTTTCTCCCCAATGGCTGCAAGCTGATCATATATCTAAGTGATCTTCATGAGATGGTCACTTTGTTTGATTTTGACATCTGGATGGATCTTATCTTGTTCTTTATCAATATCTTCCGGTTCACATTATTGCTCTAGAATAAATCCGCTAGAGCCTTGAACATTCCCCTGTCTGTTTTCATTTTTTCCAAGTGAGGGATGAAGTGATCCTTCATGGCATCCACAATGATCCACTAAGCTTGAATGTCCTTCTTTTCACGGGTTGCCAACAATGTTGCATTTCTTGGTTGCTAAAGGTCATTGTCTTTCAGCAACAAGGTAACCCTTGCCTTCCAGCATAGGAAGTTAGGAACCCCATCCAACCTATCTTCAAATCTGAGACTGGTTGTTGGCATTTGTAGATCTGTACAAATAAACTGCTGTGAGCTAATTCATTCTAGCAATACAATAAGATTTTGCTAGTTTTTGCTATGCAAACTAGGAAATTGGCCCCTTCCTCTTCAGAGACGCTTTGATACCATGTTAATTTTATAACCCTAAAATGAGAAATTATTTCCTAGCAAGTTTCCTTGTTGATTTTAATTATCTTTTTGTCTTCCTAAACAAAATGTACTACTGGGATTTTAACTGGTAAACAAAATTAATTTTTAGCAGAAGCAAAACAACCAATTTCATGCACAAACACATTAAAATTTGCCTTTCAAACTTGTTGTTTCATTAATTTCTTCAACATTCAAAGATCTTCCAACAGGGAAAATAAATGGCCATTGAGGGAAAATCACATGCAACAAAACCTAGAAACCTCCAGCTGAGAAATTTCTCTTTAGCCCTCAATCCTACAACTATACAACCTGCTGCCCAAGCCTGTTTTCTACTTGCTCGTGCGCTGTGGCAACTTGCCCATGAATGCGTAGGAATTTCTGAATAGTTTTCTCTTCCTGCCTGTGCACATGCCAGTGTTGACGCACATGTACAGTCTCCCTGCCGTGTACGTGTGGTCCCTACTGCACGTTTCCTATTATTGCAGACCTGACCTAGCTAATTCTTCCCACTGCCCACACTGTACAGCCTCTTGGGATCGATCTACAGATCTCACGTGTGCCCCCTTTGCTGCAAAATCACTTGTTGAGTATTTCTCTCTTCAGGCTCCTTGTTTTCTTCTTCTGGCTCCTGCTCCACCCAACCATTGAGATGTCAGTCTCGGTGTGCCTTGTGCTCACTAATTGTGTCTTCTCCCTAAGCCCATTGTTATTTTATAAGCTTGAGTTATGACTAAATCAACAACCCTAATCTTCAAAGTGATTGACGGTTGACATTAGATCCAACTTCACTTGAGATCAACGGTGGAGATTTATCATTTATCTAATTCACTAATGTAAATAACCTTTGCATTTTATTAGATTAAACTGACTTTTCTCATAAAAAGATATTATTTTAATAATTAAAGTAATTGCTAGGGTTAAGAGTCAATTAGGTGACTTACACACATCTAGACACTTTCCTATGCAGAAGTACGTGCCTGAGCTACAAACATCAACAATTAGGTGACTTACATGCATCTAGCCACTTTCCTGTGCTGCCCGAGCTACAAACATCAACAGAGTATTATATATATATATATATATATATATATATATATTTCCAAAGAAAACCTCGTAGGTAAACCCAAGGGATTCCTGGATGGCATCCGTAGTAAATCTTTTAGTATAAACTAGTGCACCTATCCCAATGGGATTTGAATCAGGCACCTTCTAGCATGGAACTAGCTCAATGCCCAACAACATTGGAAACAACCAGTTGAGCTAAATATAGGTTGTTTACCTATATCCAGATCTTAAATTTTGATAATATTAAGTATATCCGTAACCATGTCCATGCAAGTTATCTAATTAGGCTTAGTCCTGTATTTCATGGTCTTATTACACAGTTGATGTTCCCCTAGATGAACGTGTAAATCATCTCACATATGGTGAATTCAAGTACAAATTTGACATCAATTTAAAGAGCCCTATCATAGATTTATTCTTCACTGCAGCACCAGCTCAAAAATATTTGAACACATAAAGCTTTGAACACATTATAAGAAATGTTGTCAAGGAATAATACGAAAAGGGAAATTTGCCTAATTTTGGCTGTGAAGTGCTGAAACTGATTATAGCATCATGAAGTCTGAAGTACAGACTTGGAGAACCTTTGGGGAGAATTAAACAAATTTGTTTTTCCCCTTAACGTGACTTGTCAGACCTAATATTGCTTGAAAGGAATTGGTGAGTATATGGTCATTACCTTCTCAAAACTCAGAGCAAAGAGTAATGCTGGACGAGTAAACCAGGAATGAAACAGATAATTACAACAAAATATCATCTTTAAAATCCTTAATTGCAAATATTCAAAATTCCAATATTTAAGATATTCAGCTGCAATAACTTCATCATTTATTTTGCTGTCATAGAACATTATCAAACTTACCTTAAGATTGGCATAAAGTATGTACATTGTACCCTTTAACTGCCAACATAGATAAGCACAATCTGTCGAGGATCCCAATTTATATCAGTAAACTATTATAGTAATCTTTAATTAGTTCTCTGGCAGAACGTACAACTTTAGGAATAATTATATCATCCATTGAAAATTGTTACTGTTATTGTTATTAAAACTGGGTAGTAATCCTCTGCTGGTCTTAAGATAATAAACCACATTTAATGTTGTTAGAGATAGTGGTAGATGATAGGATTGACCCCTTAGATTTCTTTACAAGTGGAGAAAAGTGGTTGGCTTTGAATGCAATTGAAAATTTTCTTGTCTGTCTTGCTTTTGTCATATGCTACTCATTCTTGGTCTTGTAAATGTTGACTTCTCTTTTTTGGGATTATGACATCAGTAAAGTCCTTCAAGTCATAGCCGTCATTGTTTTGAAGGATTCACATTGATCCAATAAGTGGCTCTTGTTGGAAAATGCAATGTGGCAGCGATTAATTCAGATTTCCTTAACCTTAATAATTGCTTGTGAACTTTATTTATCTTCTTGTGTTTTCTTTATTAGATCTTCTTCATCAAACAATTATCAAGAGCAAATTAATAAAGACAATGGACACTAAAACTAGGCTCCAAGCCCGGGAAAAGCACCTCCAAGGGGAAAACCCAGAAAATCTCCTCTTCTTATAGAATTTGCTTCAAATGAGACAATCAAGACCCAAACTCTAGACCAAGTCCTCCTCCAAGTACCAAGTCAGCCCTTCAAGAAGCCCTTCCAGATAGATCAGATCAACAAGGGTCAATCTTGCTTCAACCAGTGTCTAGTTTCAACTTTGTCCCAACCTCGACACTATAATTTTGACCTGCTACTTCGGCCCTGTCGCTGTTGCAGAAACCCTAATTCAGCGCTTCAAGAGATTCTCCTTTGAGCAAGACAAATCCTTCCATGGTCAATGAGGTTAAAACAAAAATTTTTCTCTTCTAGCAACTTGATAATGCAACTTTGATCTCCTACAATTTCTGTCTTCCTTGAAGATGCAGAAACACTATTTTTCACATGTGTGAGAGAGATAGAGCCCAAAAACAAACTTTTCTTCTTCTTCTTGGATTCTCCTTGCCTTCTAGACCTTCACTTGCCTTTCCCAACTTTAGGTCGAACTTCTTCTTGAGAGATCAAACTTGTGAGTGTCAAATGAGGTTGAATTTGCTTTTATTTATAACTTTTTCAAGGGGTCAAATTCCCTCCTTTAGGCCAACTTGAAGCTGCTAGGGCTTACTTGTACTTTGGAGGTTTTCAGGACCTTCTAGACTCAAAATAAATTCTTTTACAAGATACATCTTGCCCAGTAGGGTTTTCTAATCATGATATTGACTCTCTTGACTCATTCCAATAAATCCTATGACTTAACAAACCCTAGAAGCATGAAGAACATGCTTTTTCCTAGATGATTGTAAAGCCCAGATTTTATAAATTAACTAGAGATCAAACATCTGTACTCTAAATTTTATAACTAAATCAGAAATTGAACTGAGATCAAAATTTACATATAAAATTTTATAATTAAATCAGAAACTGAATTGAGATCAAATTTTACATATAAATACTTGGGTATTCTATTTGGATAATTCTTGCTGTTGTTGCTCCTAATTCGATCCTGTTAGCAAACCGACTGAAACCACCCTGCCAATCTGGGTTCAACCTCTTTGGTACCAAGATACAGAGGACCTTAAAATTAAGGTCCTCTGCCTGCATGCCCAAAACTCCAAGAATAGAGGCTTAATTCAAATCTCTAACTTATTTCTTGGTTTCACAATATTCTCTCCAACTCCCATAGTTTGAAGAAATCTCTCCCTCTTCAGTGTTCCCCCCACTCCCTTATATGCATAAAATCCGCCGTCTCTCCATCCTTCGGGTCTCGGTTTCTCACCTTCTAGCAACCTCGTCTCTTTTTAGAGTCGGTCACCTTCATAATCTTTATTTAGAGTTGGTCACCTTCATAATTTTATAATGCATAGGTTGTCTCTATTCATTTAATCTAGTTAGAAGTAACTTATTTTGTTTAATTAATTTTAATAAATTAATTTACTTTAATTTATAATTTTTATTAAATTACTTTATTTAGAATTTAAATAATTTATTTTATGTATTTTTAATCAAATTAAATTGTAAATTATATGAATTTATTTCATAATTCATATATTTCATATTTTCTTTTGATTAAGGATTATCATACATGTGTCAAGGATCCCATTCGATATATTCATCATAATTCTGGTGAGTTAGGACTTTACTTCAATAAACGATTGATTAACCTAAACTTAAATGTTTTCCAATATTAGCTAGTATATATACTAGTGCAATACATGCGGTTCATGCATATGTAGCTATTATATGGATGTCTCGTATGCATGCTAATATTCACATTCTATTTGTAATTGTAGGTGGGTCATTACATACACCCTTCCTTCCAAAAACTTCGTTCTGAAGTTAAGATTTATATAGTATATAAATAGTTATTTAGTGATTAGTGTAATTACGTAAGAATTGTGTTTCGAAATTGAATTTTGTTTAATGTAAAGGCACTTAAAATTTGTGTTCTGAACATTTATAATTTTACAACTTTTAATAGTCATGCCCTGAGCTTGCTGGGTTTCCAAGCTATTCTAGAATCATCATGCTAACCTCCTAATCTCTTCCGCTCCCATCCTATTCGTTTTTTATTGGAATATCCCATGGGTTGAGCTATATTAACCTAACCATTCATAGGCTTTAAGGATGACATCGATTATATTGACCTAATTTCCTAGTAGGCATCTGACAACCATCATCACATGTCTAGGGGAGCGTGACTCGCACAGTCTTCCCATGACTTTGGGTTTTGGAGGATAAACGGTGGGTAATGCTTCCACCCCTCCTAGTGGAACCAGGGTCAACACCCTATCATGAAATCTCATTGAGCCTCAATTGTTCTTGGAGTTTTGTCATCACGTGGTCGGTTTGGTAACGATGTTATCTGCAATGTAAACACTTATCCACACATATGCATCAATATATTCAAAACAAATTGTATTTAAATAACAATTTCTGTATATTTCACATATGTTGCTATCTACGATATTGATTCTTGCATTTACATAACGTAGTTGGCCATGTCCAACCCATATATCTGTAAGCTAACTTTCATATTAAAATTTAGTCGTTCTTTTAGTTCCATCTCACCATTCATGTTGATATGTAAAATAAAATTATAGACATGATATCCATAATAGAATTCATAATTCATATTAAGATAATGCATCAACAATGTTAAACATATAATATACTTTCATATTGGTATCCATGTACTAGTAATGTTAAACAAATAACATACTTCATATTGGTATTGATGTACCATTAAAATAAAAGTTCATTTTTACATGTGGTAGCTCAAAATGATAGTCTTAAGTATCTAACTAAAATAAAGTAATCATATACAAAATAAGGTTTTAAGTTCTTCAAAATTAACACAAGCAGGGGTATTTTTGACATATCGAGGGCTATACTTGTCCCATTGGACCTTAACTTGGTCTACTAGACGGTTCCTGACTTGTCGAACCCTACGTTCCAGTATACGTAATGGTTCGACCGAAATGGTTCCTTCGTCTGATACCTGTAGTTCTTTCTATTCAAGGTTATGAAATTTGTTAGCTATGTGATGTCTTAATACAGATATATGAAATACATTATGAACTTTATGCAAGTGGCTGGCAGTGCAAGACGATAGGTGACAGGTCCAACTTTTTTCTAGGACTTTGAATGGCCCAGTAAATTGAGGTTACAACTTTGTTCCTTTTTCGAATCGAATAGTGCTTTTATTTGGTCTGATGCAGACGAAAACTTGATCTCCCACTTCATAATTCCTATTTGTCCTATGCCCATCAACATAACTCGTTTGTCTATCTTGTGCTTCTTTCAATCTTTGCCTAATTTGTTTCACATGTTCTTCCATGTCTTGAATTAATTCTGGTCCCACTATTATTCGATCTTCTAACTTGTCCCAACCTAACAATGTTTTAGAAGATCTGCCGTACAATGCTTCAAATGGAGACATCCTGATTGAACTGTGGTCACTGTTTTTACATGCAAATTCTACTAAGGCTAAGTACTTTTCCCAGTGTGATGCTAATCCATAACTACATCCTCAGCACATCTTCTAGTACTTGGTTCACCCTTTCTATTTGTCCATCAGTCTCAGGATGATAAGTTGTTCTTAAATTTAGTTGAGTTCTTAAGATTGATTGCATCCAAGTCCATAATCTTGAAGTGAATCGTGAATCTCTATCTGATATGATCTTCTTAGCTACTCCATGAAATTTGATAATTTCATTTATAAATAGCCGAACTATGTCAACAATTTTGTAAGTATCTCTTACGGGAATAAAATGGGCTTTCCATTAATTTATACACCACAACTAGAATGAAATTATGCCTTTGTGGAGTAAGAGGTAGTCCGACGATAAAATCCATAGAAATTATCTCCCATCTAGTCATAGGAATGTCGTGAGGTTGCAGGAGACTTGCTGGGTGATAATGGTCAACCTTCACATGCTGACATTCAAGACATTTTTTAACGAATTAGACAATATCACGTTTCATGCCTGCCCAAAAGAAGAGTTTCTTTGTATCGACATACATTTTCTTTATACTAGGATGTGCACAATACAGTGCTTTGTGGGCTTCTTTAAAGATGGTGTTTCGGAGATCCCCATTATCAGGAATGTATGTCCTTCCATGAAATCGTAAAATTCTATCATCTTCTAGTTCATATCCATCATACTTAGGTTCTTTTGGCTTTTTACTATCAAGGCCGAACCTCATTTTTAAATATCAACTATCTCTTAAGAGATGTTCTAGTACTTGCTTTCTTAAGTCTACCTTGATAGGTATGAGAGAAAAGACCCTTCGCCTTCTACTTAGAGCATTTGCCACTACATTTTCTTTCTCTTTTATGTAGGAAATTCCAAAGTCATACTCATTGAGGAATTCACTCCATCGTCTTTGTCTAGCATTTAAGTCTTTTTGAGTGAAACAAATATTGTAGACTTTTATGGCCACTTTTGAGCATAAAGCTTCTCCCTGCTAGATAGTGTCTCCATATCTTTAGAGCTAGCACTACATCGACTAACTCTAAATCGTGCGTGGCATAGAGTTCTTCATGAGGCTTTAATTTCCTTTAGGCATGTGCTATTACGCCTCTATCCTGCGTTAATACTATACCTAATCCTTGCTTAGATGCATGAGTACCTACAATAAAATCTTTGTCCATATCAGGGACTCGTAAGATTGGTGCACTTGTCAATAATCTTTTAAGTTCAGAGTATGCTCTATGACATTCTTTAGTGAATTTCATATCTAACTCTTTTACACTGGAGGGTTGTGATAGACTTGCAATTTTGGAGAATCCTTCTACAAACCTTCGATAGTAGCTAGCTAAACCCATAAAGCTTCACACTTCATGTGCATTTTTTGGTATCAGAGATTCCATGATTGCCTACCTTCTTAGGACCTACTGAGATTCCTTCACCAGATATGATATGACCAAAGTAATGATTTTTTTTTTTTTGAGAGAAAGAACATTTGAATAACTTTCCATATAACTGGGGTTCTCTGAGGAAAGATAATACTATCTGCAAATGTTTTTCATGCTCTTTCTCATTTTTGGAGTAGATGAGAATATTGTCTAAGAAGACTTGTACAAATTGATCGAGATATTTGTGGAAAACGCTATTCATAAGGTTCATGAATTAAGCAAAGTCTTTTGGTAGAAAATTTGGTCCTAATGATGAACCACATTTGTTGGTCTGAAACGCGTTGGCCAAAAATTTCTTTTATGTGATTTCTACTGAAAGACTTTGCTTAATTCATTATGGATCACAAAAGCCTGAATACCGAAACTAAGGTTCATGAACACTGCTGGTGCATTGGTCAACCCAGATGGTACTACAGTGAACTCATAATCCTCGCAACGTGTTCGGAATGCAGTCTTAGAGATATCGCTTTCATTAATTATTTTTTGGTGATAACCTAATTGTAGATCGATTTTTGAGAAGACAAAAGCTCCTTTCATTTGGTCGAAAAGGTCCTCAATTCGAGGCATTGGATACCGATTCTTTATTGTAGCTCAATTTAAGTCTCGGTAGTATATGCATAACTGCAAGGAACCATCCTTCTTATTGACAAAAATTACAGGAGCACCCCAAGGTGAAATACTGGGTCGAATGTGTCCTATATCTAATAGTTCCTTCAACTAAATTTGTAATTTTTGAAGTTCTGGTGTTGTCATTCTGTAAGGTGTTTTAGAGGTTGCTTTTTAATCATGTTTCAATTCTATTGTGAGATCCAACTCTCTTTCAGGAGGTAATCCTGGTAGTTCCTTTGGAAAAACATTTAGAAAGATGTAAAACCCATATTTTACAAATTAACTAGAGATCGAACATCTGTACTCTAAATTCTATAATTAAATCAGAAATTGAACTGAGATCAAAATTTACATATAAAATTTTATAATTAAATCAGAAATTGAATTGAGATCAAAATTTACATATAAATACTTAATTGGGTATTCTGTTTGGATAATTCTTTCTATTGTTGCTTCTAATTTGATCCTGTTACCAAACCGACTGAATCCACCCTGCCAATTTGGGTTCAACATCTTTAGTACCCAGATCCAGAGGACTTTAAAATTAAGGTCCTCTGCCCACGTGCCCAAAACTCCAAGAATATAGGCTCAATTAAAATCTCCAACTTATTTCCCGGTTTCACAGTATTCTCTCCAACTCCCATAGTCCGAAGAAATCTCTCCCCCTTCAGTGTTCCCTCGACTTCCTTGTATGCATAAAATCCACCGACTCTCGATAATTCGGGTGTCAGTTTCTTACCTTCTAGTATCCTCCTTTCTTTTTAGAGTCGGTCACCTTCATAATCTTTTTTTAGAATTGGTCACCTTCATAATTTTATAATGCATAGGTTGACTCTATTCATTTAATTTAGTTAGAATTAACTTATTCTGTTTAATTAAATTAATTTACTTAATTTATAATTTTTATTAAATTACTTATTTAGAATTTAAATAATTTATTTTATTTATTTTTGATCAAATTAAATTGTAAATTAACTGAATTTACTTCATAATTCATATATTTCATATTTTCTTTTGATTAAGGATTATCATCCATATCTCAAGGATCCCATTCAATATATTCATTATAATTCTGGTGAGTTAGGACTTTACTTCAATAAACAATTTATTAACCTAAACTTAAACATTTTCCAATATTAGTTAGTACATATACTAGTGCAATACATGCGGTTCATGCATATGTACCTATTATATGGATGTCTCGTATGCATGCTAATATTCACATTCTATTTGTAATTGTAGGCGAGTCATTACATACACCCCTCCTTCCAAAAACTTCGTTCGGAAGTTAAGATTTATATAGTATATTAATAGTTATTTAGTGATTAGTATAATTACGTAAGAATTGTGTTTCAGAATTGAATTTTGTTTAATGTAAAGGCACTTAAAATCTGTGTTTTGAACTTTTATAATTTTACAAATTATAATAGTCATGCCCTGCACTCGCCGGGTTTCCAAGCTATTCTAGGTTCATGCTAACCTCCTAATCTTGTCTGCTCTCATCCTATCTGTTTTCTACTGGAATATGCCATGGGTTCAGCGATATTAACCTAACCATTCATAGAATTTAAGGATGACAACGTCGATTATATCGACCTAATTTCCTAGTAAGCATCTGACAACCATCATCACACGCCTTGGGGAGCGTGACTCGCACAGTCCTCCAATGAATTTGGGTTTTGGAGGATAAATGGCGAGTAATACTTCCACCCCTCCTAGTGGAATCAGGGTCAACACCCTATTATGAAATCTCATTGAGCCTCAATTGTTCTTGGAGTTTTGTCATCACGTGGTTGGTTTGGTAACGATGTTATCTACAATGTAAACACTTATCCACACATATGCATCAATATATTCAAAACAAATTGTATTTAAATAACAATTTTTGTGTATTTCACATATGTTGCTATCTACGATATTGATCCTTGCATTTACATAACGTAGTTGGCCATGTCCAACCCATATATCTGTAAGTTAACTTTCATATTAAAATGTAGTCATTCTTTTATTTCCATCTCACCATTCATGTTGATATGTAAAATAAAATTATAGACATGATATCCATAATAGAATTCATAATTCATATGAAGATCATGCATCAACAATGTTAAACATGTAATATACTTTCATATGGTATCTGTGTACCAGTAATGTTAAGCAAATAACATACTTCATATTGGTATCCATGTACCAATAAAATAAAAGTTCATTTTTACATGTGATAGTTCAAAATGATAGTCTTAAGTATCTAACTAAAATATAGTAGTCATATACAAAATAAGGTTTTAAGTTCTTCAAAATTAACACAAGTTGGGGTATTTCTGACATATGATCTCTGTATTTTCCCAGGTAGCCGATCCAGGGCTATGCTTGTCCCACTGGACCTTAATTTGGTCTACTAGGCAATTCCTGAGTTGTCGAACTCTATGTTTTAGTATACGTAATGGTTCGACTGAAATGGTTCCTTCGTCCGATACCTACAGTTCCTTCGATTGAAGGTTATGATATTTTTCAGCTATGTAATGTCTTAATACAGATACATGAAATACATTATGAACTTTATGTAAGTGGGGTGGCAGTGCAAGGCGATAAGTGACAGGTCCAACTTTTTCTAGGACTTTGAATGGCCCAATAAATCGAGGTGACAACTTTGTTCGTTTTTTGAATTAGATAGTGCTTTTATTTGGTCTGATGTGGACGAAAACCTGATCTCCTACTTTGTAATTCCTATCTTTCCTATGCGCATCAACATAACTCTTTTGTCTATCTTGCGCCTCTTTCAATCATTGCCTAATTTGTTTCATTTGTTCTTCCATCTTTTGAATTAATTCTGGTCCCACTATTACTCGATCTTCTAACTTGTTCCAATTTAATGGTGTTCTACAAGGTTTGTCGTAAAATGATTCAAATGGAGGCATCTTGATTGAACTGTGGTAACTGTTATTATATGCAAATTCTACTAAGGGCAAGTATTTTTCCCACTATGATTACTGATCCATAACGTACATCCTCAACATATCTTCTAGTATTTGGTTCACCCTTTCTGTTTATCCATCAGTTTTAGGATGATATGCTGTACTTAAATTTAATTGAGTTCCTAAGGTTGATTGCATACAAGTCTAGAATCGCGAAGTGAATCGTGAATCTCTATTTGATATGATCTTCTTGGCTACTCCATGAAATCTGATAATTTCATTTATAAATACTCGAGCTATGTCAACAACTTCGTAAGTATCTGTTACGGGAATAAAATGGGCGCTTTACGTTAATTTATCCACCACAACTAAAATGGCCACTATGCCTTTGTGGAGTAAGAGGTAGTTTGACGATAAAATCCATAGAAATTATCTTCCATTTGGTCATAGGAATGTCGTGAGGTTGTAGGAGACTTGCTGGGTGATAATGGTCAGTCTTCACTTGTTGACATTCAAGGCATTTTGTAACGAATTGGAGAATATGGCGTTTCATGCCTGCCCAAAAACAGAGTTTCTTTGTATCAACATATATTTTCTTTATATTAGGATGTGCACAATACATTGCTCTTTGGGCTTCCTTAAGGATGGTGTCTTAGAGGTCCCCTTGATCAGGAATGTACATCTTTCCATGAAATCGTAAAATTCCATCATCTTCTAGTTCATATCCATCAAACTTAGATTATTTTAGATTTTTACTATTAAAGCCGGATCTCACTTTTAAATACCAACTATCTCTTAAGAGATATTCTAATACTTGCTTTCTCAAGTCTACCTTGATAGGTATGAGAGAAAAGATCCTTGGCTTTCTACTTAGAGCATCTACCACTACATTTTCTTTCCCTTTTATGTAGGAAATTCCAAAGTCATACTCATTGAGGAATTCACTCCATCGTCTTTGTCTAGCATTCAAGTCTTTTTGAGTGAACAAATATTGTAGACTTTGATGTTCACTTTTGAGCTTAAAGCTTCTCCCTGCTAGATAGTGTCTCCATATCTTTAGAGCTAGCACTACAACAGCTAATTCTAAATTGTGCGTGGCGTAGGGTTCTTCATGATGCTTTAATTTCCTTTAGGCATATGCTATTACACCTCTATCCTGCATTAATATTGCACTTAATCCTTGCTTGGATGCATGAGTACACACAGTAAAATCTTTGTCTATATCAGGGACTTGCAAGATTAGTCCATATAGGCTTTGCAATTTTGGAGAATCCTTCTACAAACCTTCGATGGTAGCCAACTAAACCCATAAAGCTTCACACTTCATGTGCATTTTTCGGTATCGAACATTCCATGATTGCCTTTACCTTCTCAAGACCTACTGAGATTCCTTCACCAGATATGATATGACCAAAGTAATGAATTTTTGTTGGAAGAAAGAACATTTGGATAACTTTCCATATAATTGGTGTTCTCTGAGGCAAGATAATATTAGCCGCAAATGTTCTTCATGCTTTTTCTCTTTTTTGGAGTAGATGAGAATATCGTCTAAGAAGACCTGTACAAATTGATCGAGATATCTGCGGAAAACGCTGTTCATAAGGTTCATGAATACTGCTGGTGCATTGATCAACCCAAATGGTACTACAATGAAGTCATAATTCCCTAAGCGTGTTTAGAATGCAATCTTAGAGATATCGCTTTCCTTAATTCTTAGCATGATCGCAGATCAATTTTTGAGAAGACAGAAGCTCTTTTCATTTGGTTGAAGAGGTCATCAATTCAAGGCATTGGATACCGATTCTTTATTGTAGCTCGATTTAGGTATCGGTAGTCTATGCATAACTGCAAGGAACCATACTTCTTGACAAAAACTATAGGAGCACCCCAAGGTGAAATACTGGGTCGAATGTGTCCTTTATCCAATAGTTCCTTCAATTGAATTTGTAATTCTTGAAGTTTTGGAGTTGTTATTCTGTAAGGTGTTTTAGAGATTGGTTTTGTACTAGGTTTCACTTGTGAGATTTAGCTTTCTTTCAGAAGCTAATTTTGGTAGTTCCTTTGGAAAAACATTCAAAAAGATGTAAAGCCCATATTTTACAAATTAACTAGAGATCAAACATATGTACTCTAAATTTTATAATTAAATCATAAATTGAACTAAGATCAAAATTTACATATAAAATTTTATAATTAAATAAAAAATTGAACTGAGATCAAAATTTACATATAAATACTTGGGTATTCTGTTTGGATAATTTTCACTATTGTTGCTCCTAATCTGATCCTATTGGCAACCAACTGAATCCACCTTGCCAATCTGAGTTCAACCTCTTCGGTACCCAGATCTAGAGGACTTTAAAATTAAGGTCCTCTACCCCAGTGCCAAAAACTCCAAGAATAGAGGCTCAATTCAAATCTTTCTCGGTTTCACAGTGTTCTCTCCAACTCCCATAGTACAAAGAAATCTCTCCCCCTTTAGTTTTCCCCCGGCTCCCTTATATGCATAAAATCCATGGACTCTCCATCCTTCGGTTGTCAGTTTCTTACCTTCCAGTATCCTCCTTTCTTTTTAGAGTCGGTCACCTTCATAATCATTTTGTAGAGTTGGTCGCCTTCATAGTTTTATAATGAGTAGGTTGACTCTATTCATTTAATTTAGTTAGAAGTAACTTATTTTGTTTAATTAAAATTTTAATTAAATTAATTTACTTTATTTATAATTTTTATTAAATTACCTTATTTAGAATTTAAATAATTTATTTTTGATCAAATTAAATTGTAAATTAAATGAATTTACTTCATAATTCATATATTTCATATTTTCTTTTGATTAAGGATTATCATATATATGTCAAGGATCCCACTCAATATATTCATTATAATTCTGGTGAGTTAGGAATTTGTTCGATAAATGATTTATTAATCTACACTTAAACATTTTCCAATATTAGCTAGTACGTATACTAGTGCAATACATGCAGTTCATGCATATGTAGCTATCACATGGATGTCCCCTATGCATGCTAATATTCACATTCTATTTGTAATTTTAGGTGGGTCATTACAATGAACTTCAATAAGAATCATAACTTTAAACTAATATTTTTTTTTTTGTCTGTTACATAAGATACATATTGAAATGAGTACAATAACAATTATGAAGATCGAAACTAGTTACATTTCCAATAGTTCTAACGTGCAACTCTACTTTTATTTGTTTTTATATTTGTTAATTTAAACTAAAGCATTGACGATTTTTTAAAATAATTGTCAATAAGACATTGCTATGTATGTGAGTGAGGGATCTTTATTAATTTTTATTTTTATTTTAATTTTTTTAATTGTATTCTAGACAAATTAAAAATTGATTGTAGTTTGTTTTTGAAAATAACAAACTTATTTTCTGGTTTTATAGTTTCTCAGGCAATGAGACCTTTCAACCATGTTTGTCATGTTGGAAAACAATGGGTTATACCAGTAGCTTCGCTGCATGTGTTGTACTTATTGGTGCTCATGGGTGTTACATGGAGAATTAGAAAAGTTGAATTTAAATTTGACGAATTCAAAGAGCTGAGCAAGGGAGTAACTATTACGCTTATATTCATAGGTATAATTCCTTTTTCGCCATTCTAAAATAATTTTGAAATCAATCTTGAAGTAGTTTTGTCAAATATAAATTCATATTGTAACGTCTTGTGCAAAATTATGTATTACTTTCTCTTTACAGAAATGTTGTAACTTCGATGTGGATGAAAACATTTAAACTTTACATTAGGGTATAAAATGTACCTTTTCAAGGTGTCCATTAATATGAGTTCAACCACGTTGAATATACTGATTACATATGATGAAATATCTATCATTTTTTACAAATGATGTTACGATATGAATATCAATATATAAATTACTAAATTAGTTTGTTTCTACAAACTTCATTTATGACCATATAGACAACAAAAGGAGGTGGGTTGATTGTATGGCAAAAATAGGTGTAACACCAAGTGCAAGCATAACACTGTAGAAGAGCTAGTTCTTGTTTTAGAGAAGGATATTTTAGAGGGGGATGAAGAGATTATGGACGTTACTCAGAGAACTGTGTTTTTGCTATTCTTTCCCCATAGAACTATTGATATTGCTTCTATTGCTCCTACTGTGTAAGCTTCAATTGCTGTTGTCCTAGTTATTTTTTCAGCCTCTACTCATATTTCCTTTAAAACAATTGAAAGTGGACCTTTAGCTTTGTGATTAAGCAGGACAATCAAATTGTAAAATGGGGGATATATGTGAGGGGTAAAGTTATATTTATGCAATGGAAATTGGATTGCAATAAAAAGGGGGTTGGTATGATTACATGTTTAATGTAAAGTTATGAAGTTACGTCTTTTTGTATAACTAATTTCCGAAGAGGGGGAGGTTTTGTTGATGGTTGTGATCATCTGACTTCTGAACTATTAGTTGATCAATGTCTTGAGATGTGAGGGATGTAGAGTGTTGGATCATCCTTGACCATTCTACCTAACTACTGTTGCTCAAAGGCCTATCATCATGTGATATGAAGGAAATATTCTTCATTTTTTTTGCTACTATATATTGTTATAACTCATGATTACAAGTAGTTAGCTTGTGCATGTGTTTCTTCCATTGCACCTGAATCTTGGAGCTTCAGGATATATGATCAATTTGTGTAAAACCATATGCAACATCTAGTGTCACCACCTTGGTAATTTTAAGTACAACATCAAGAGACGTTGCCATGGTGATTCACAGAGAAATATTTCACCAATCTGCATAGGCAGTTTGTTGAATATGTCTTTCCACCATTATTATTATGTGGACTCGCTCAAACTCATTCAGGTCTTGTATTTGCATTGGTCTGGAACAAGATTAGTGACTTGGGTTGGTAGCATGTTCATTGGCTAGTTTAGATACCTATAATATAAGTCACAAGGTTCAATCAATTTTACGATGTATGAAATTCACCAATTCTTGAAAAGAATTTGAAATTCATTGGCTTAGCCTAAGTTCAAAGGCAATTCTCAAATAAAATCTCAAGGAAATTCTAAAGACGAATCGTAAGTTGAATTTATAAAAAATGCCATCTTTAATCATTAAATATGTTATTTTAAGTGGACAGAAAAAAAGAAAAATTCCAATTTTTTTGTTTATATTTCCATTTTCTATATTTTTGAAATTTATAAATGTAAGGACCTAATGCTGACCTTCATCTAAATTTCATTGCACAATTTGAATCTTATCCGAATTTCATTGTTGCTGAAGTATCTATTTTCTAAACCCCTCTCATATCCACTCTAAAGATATCTTATGACCCCTCACCTTAATTGCTTATTTCATTTGATTTTTCTCAATTTTCCTTTTACTATAGAATCCCCTCAATCATCAGCCAATTTCCATCCAACCGTTGCAAACGTGATTTGCTCCCTACAGGGAATATGTTTCTTTCCTCTACAATATTTACCCAACTCTTCTTATGCTATTTTCTCTCAACATATCTTGATTATAATCCTTCGTGACTCATAATATGAGAAAATGACTCCAATGATAAACGATGTCTCTCACTTGATACTTTAGCATTGATCAGACATATGGACTATGTAGGGATAGAACTCATTATAGCGCCTTTCATTCATATTGCCATTTTGGCAAGAATTCTTAATTTGCATAATTGCATGACACCTCCTTTCCTAAAAAGGAAAAATATTTCACTCACATCATTCTCCGCTCTTCTCAACCAGTGGGATTGTGAAGTACCTTGAAAGCACTAGAGATATTGGCGTGGATGGTGGCGAATCTCTTAAGTAGTGCCCTGTGTCTTGATCTTTCCTGCATACTACTTGTCATGTTAATTATATTATTAGTTTGTAATATTCCTAATGGAAATATACAATGATAAACAAAGCAAACATAGCCAAAAACACAGAAAAATACTAAAGCATCAGAACCCCATTTTAAAGCCAAAAACTGCGTTGTTGAGCCATTTTATTATAATATGAAGAGGGTACAATGAGGTGCTGGAAAGAGTGCACCTGGGCTTGCTCAATTCAAGCTAGCTAGGTCCAAATGAATCATAAGAACCCCTCAAATATGCTGCTGCTCTATCTCCTGGCTCTGCACTGAATTGCCTAGAAATACGCTGCTGGGTATGAAGATTTGCTGCCAGGGCGTCCTTCGGTGCTCAAAAAATTCCTGGAAATTAACCCTGGCCTCTCCACCAATAACCCGCAAAAATCCATGAAGGGATTGGCCAAATGTTGACCTCGGAATTTCAGCCCAAATTTCTCCTAGCTCCTCTAGTTGCTGCTTGGATTGGGACCCCTGTTTGACCCCTCAAATCTCCCCAGAAAATTCTGCCAAATTATTTCTGAGCTCCTTGTCAAAAACCCAGAAAAACACAGAAAGGGTTTGTCCTAGTTTTGACACTCCAAAATTGACCCCCAAATGCTTGGCCCTCCTCCACAAGTAGAAGATGTAATATGTAGCAAATGTTGCGTTTGCTCCTGCCAAAATGCTGGAGAAGCCTCCACAACACTTCCCCAGATTCCACCTCAAGTTTCAACCCCTAACTCCATTCAATCCTCAACCTCCAAGCGTGCCTCCTCCAAGAACTGTGCAGTCCCTGTACTGCTGCTGCTGCTAATCCTCTCCACAATCTTGCACTCCCTGTTGTTGGTACGAACTGGTATAGGTAGGACTCCCTCCTTGGGTTGACACTCGAAGTCCACCGAAGCAAAGGTTTGAGAGCTCTGCTCAGAGACACTCGTGTGCTAAACAACACTGCAAACTTTGCTTCAGCTCAAGCGTGTTATGTCAAAGGCACAAGTTCTGAATAGATGAATGAATGCCCAAAATGAGTGCCTCTTGCTCTATTTGTCAAAGAGCCTCCAAGATGCCCATGTGGGTCCAACTCTACTTTCCCCACCAACTTCGCTCCAGTGAGAGTGTCTTCCACATGTGGATCGTAATTCTCCATGAGGTGGCCCCCACGCTCCATTAGAGCCGCAATATTTCCCTTCCTTCCTAATGTTTGCACCCCCACTTAATCCCAAAATTCATGTGGGAACTCTGAACCCACATCTCCTAAGTGAAAACATGAAATGAGACAAATTGGGCAGGATTGATATTTCCCATAGATATTGCTAAGTGGGAATATCACAGACCTCCCCGCCAAAACGTTGCTTCCTCAAGCAACTACCGAACAATGCTCTCCCTAGTTGTTGCTCCCCATTTTCACTGCAAAAATGTGCCAGGGTCCCTGATGCGCCATTGGTTCGTCCTTGACCTCTGCACTATCCTGACATGAAAGAATCCCTCAATACCAGGATCCCAAGCATCCTGTCCCATCTGAAGCTCCCTTCGCTCCACTCACTATCCTGCCCAATATAAGTATTAGAAGTCCCTTGTATCCCATCAATGAGTAGAGGATCATGATAATGTGGCACTATGTCTAATTCCTCATGAAGTTGTCCTACCACATAGGCCATCCCATGCACTCCAGGAGCATACTCTCGAAGATACCACGCAATCCCTGCAGAGATAACGTCTCGCTCACGTGAGCTTCTCCTGATATCATCCTGCTGGCCCACTTGCCATACTAATGAAGTCCCCCATGCCATTAGTGAGTCACCAAAGCCCATTGGAAGATCTGAATGATCTTCCCTTGTAAAAATCAACTCATCCCCAAGGGTAGCTGTACTGCCAAGACCTATGCTGCCTAGATCCCACGCTAGTCTAAAAGGGGTGCCACTATGCTGTTGCTGTGCAACTCTGATCATGACAACCTTCCCCTCATGATCAAGTTGTTTCCACCTCTCTTGGGACCTGATGGAAAAACATCTATGAAGTCCCAATGCATCTGGACCAAGCTCCTCCATGATGTCACCTCCTACCCATTCAACACTCACCCTAATCTGTAGTGATAACAAGGAAAACCAACCTTGCTATGCGATCAAGGCCTCAATGCCCCCCCACATTTCAAACCAAGGGTAAGTTAGCCCATCTCCCGTCCTAATCCCGCTCACCACGAAGCAGAGTGTCCAATCGACCAACCAAACCCTTGAATCCCATAGCCAGAATGACTGTGGCATAGTCCTGACAACTGATGGAACCAACCTATACCACGTCTCGAGTCCTTGTGTGCAATCAATATATGAACTCCATACGTCATGAACCAATTTGGTACTCCCTAGCGCTATGCCAACCATACCACACAGTGGGAGTTGTCATCCTGCCTCCTAAAAGTGCTCCCCAATGTTGCCCGGAGTCTAAACATCTGCCTATAATCAAGGTCCACCAACATCTCTAGATGCTCCAGAGGCACCTCAGAATGTCTCACCAAAAGGGGATCATGTATCACCCTAAGTGTGGGTTCAAGGGTGGTACAAGTGCTACCTCTGTAGGAGATCGGACTACCCCCAAGCCTGCTTCCACCAATTCGCGTCCTGACCATATGCCACAATTAGAAAGCCTCTCTCCCAATGCATTGTGTCCCATGCAACTGTCTCAAATGAACCTCATGGGCCCTGTTGCTCGTGATGAGAGTATCAAGATATGATATCCAAGTCCCTTGTGTCAGTGTGCAATGCTGGAGAGTGATAAATGGAAGCTCGCAGTTGGCCCTGTGATCAACTCGCTCTCAAAATCTGAGTGTGCCAAACCCAATGGTGTGCCTGATGCCCTCGTCAAGATATCACTCTGGCGGCAACACTCTAACAACTTGTTGTGCATCGTCTTGCTCGACTGCACACAAGTACATACCACTACACTCCTTTGCATAGCACTGAACTCCATGGCACAACTCCATGCACCCCTAGATACCAACGCTCAATGCCATGCCCCATGTACCATAGGGAATCCCATATGTGCCCATGCAACGCATAGCTGCTAATACACCTGCCACAAAGTGATCTACACCTCCTCATCTACCCTGGTAGGTCTGAGCAGCCTAACTCCACACCTGCTAGAGGGGATATCTCTGCTGTGCCGATCCTCGGTGACTCCTGTTCCCAATACCCCAATCGGAGAACATTGTCTCCATATAATGCCCCGTCCGGTGGCCTACCCATGCCACCTCCTCCCACCAGCTCCTACCAGAGAATGCTAATCATCTTGTAACCCCATGCGCAACCAACATGCTAATACAATCCATGGAGCCTGCTCACAAACCACCTGTTTGCTAATGTCGATTGGAATTCCCCTAGGGAATGTATGTACTCAGTGACTGGGTCGACTACCTCACCAATGCCATAGCCATCTCGCATGTCTAATTTCTGATAAGGAGCTCCACTTGGATCCCAATGCCAACTTGGGTCTGTAGTGCCCTCGGTGTCTAAGAGCTCTCACTGAGCTTTACTCTAGACTATGCCCATCCCCATGAGTCTAACTCACTCCACTGGGTACCAACTCAAATATCTAGCCATCCAATCCCAAGAGAGTGATCGAATGCACGAAACCTCACACATAGAGCAACCTTGACATGCAGATGTTGCACCTTGTGCAACTCCGATTGTCTCATCTCGCTATCCAGGTCAACACATGAGATTTGACTAGGTAGCTCTGTCTCCCTCTCTTCAATGGGCAAAGCTGACCCAATAGTGTTGCTAACCTAGTCATCCCCTTTGGTATGTCTAGACAACTTCGCCTCTCTCAATCCAATGTGTAGGGTTGGGCTGAGAACGTGTTGACAAAAGAAATATCATGTGATTTACGCCGAAAAATTCTCTCAAAGTTGTAGATCCTGTCAGTGCGCCTCCGAAGCGAACTGTGCTGGAATCCAAATGTGTGGTCTCTATGTTGCCCCTTATCAATGGCTAGCCCAAAGGATGGCTGCACATCCTCCTCCATCATGGGCTCGACATGAGCCTCCAACTGCTCCTCCATAGACAACACAACATACAAGACATGCTCATCAGTGAATTGTAGGTGTCTGTGTTGGCATTATGACGCATGTGTTGTCCTTGATGGCAACTCACTTATAACAGAACAAGTATATGGTAACTAGATGAATCCACAGGTTAGTTTAGAGGTGACAGAATGATGGAACAAAATACCAGAATGATGGGTCAAAGGTTTACAGATTAGAATTAGAAGTTTGATACAGGTGAATATTTGAAAATCTAATGCAGGTTAGTCAAGGCCAAGTCGCATATACACGAGAGTTTGGTGAAGCAAAGTAGCGTATGGTTTTTGCAACATGTTATTCTAAATACCAGGGGTCTTTTACCATGGTATTGGTCCATAGTAATGATCGCGACAACGGATATTGATCCCGTCAAAGATTACCACTGACACTAGTGTAATTTTGACCCGTGGTATTGGATAAGGGCTAAACTATATAAAGAGGTGAAGATCAAAGTGCTAAGGGTGCAAGTGAAAGTGTTTTTGATGAGTACTTCAATCTGCAGTATATTTGCATTATAAGGGCCATAATTGTCACATATATCTGAAATAATTATGCACTGATGAATACAATGATGGATTAGGATCATGAGACCTAAAATGACTTTTCATTGTATGATCCTCTCATGGATTGAATAGATCTAAGTACTGACGCATGTTTTTATCTCTGAATATTATGATCTGGGTCTTTCTGAAATTCTGAAAAACTACGTAATTTTAGGTCAAAATTTGCAGATCTATACATTGGTTGGTCTCGGGAAAAGCGCGTATACATGTGGGTTCACTTTTTCAATGTCACATATATAAAGTAAGGATTTTTTCTCATAAATGACTGATCAACCTGATCAATGCTGCTGTTTCTCTATTGTCTGTCAATGATGTCCTTATGATTATCTAGGTTGAGTGATAATGTCTGAAGTAGCACTGGTTGAATGATGAAGTTGAATATATTTACATCTTGATTGGTTGAAAAGATTATTGATGCTAATGACTGTATGAGGGTTCTATAAGCTAAAAAAATATTTCAGAATATCTCTGGTCAACTCTGTGTTTGATTCAAAATTACAAGTTTTTAGTTTTCAGTATATTAAGATCTGTATGTGGGTTTCTCTATAGAAAAACGCATATACATGTGGGTTGCCTTAAGTGAAGTACCGTATACATTTTGGCATTTGAATAATCAGGGTTGCAGTTGATTCTGTGCGTTGAGGCAGTATTTTGAGTTCAGTTCTGTGTATTGGTTACAGTGATCTGACTGTTCCAATTGATTGGTTGAGTTTTGATCAAGTGTCAGTTGATTGGGTTTTAGTGATTGGTTGATTCAATTGTGTCAGAGATTGATGATTGTATTATAGTGATGAGTTACAGCGTGATTGTTGAGCTTAAGTGTTGATATTGGATCCAGTGTGAAAATTTATGAAATGTGGTCCATGGATGTTGCTAAGGGTTGGAGCCTTCAGTGAGGAAGTCGAAGCTTCCTGCCAGTAGAAGTTGGTGATCAGATCAGGGGGTTGGAGCTCCCTTCCAGTAGGAGCTAGAGAACGAGCGAAGGTTGTAGCCTTCAACTGATGGGGTGTCTGCGTACTGGTATGAATTTGCACTAGTACAATAATGTAAGAAGTTTTTGATATTAATAAGTTTTGAAGACTGAGACGACAACAACAGTGGTTTTTCTCCCACATTGGCTTTCCACCTTAAATCCCCGTGTTCATGTGTGTTACTTATAAGTGATACTTTATTCTGTTCTTACTGCACTTGTTTAATTCTTATCAAATGCCTGATAAATCTCTTACATTCTGGTTCAAGTTTAACATATAAAGAATTAGCTGGTTTACAAGTTTATTGAGCATACGCTAGTTTCTTTTACAATAGTCGTATATATACGCTAGTTGGATTCAGTCAAGTCGCGTATACATTTCAGAAAAGAAAATTATAATTGTGAGTTTTTAAAATACAGATTCACCCTCCCTTCTCATTATTTTTCCCAACAATTGGTATTAGAGTAAGTCCTTCAAAAGAAGCTTGATCGCTTGAAGGAAGATCTCCCAAGATGAACAATCAAGACTGGACGACATCTATTAGACCACCACTCTTCAATGGAAATAATTTTATATATTGGAAGACAAGAACCAAATCCTATCTTCAATCTCTTCGAGCTGATGTTTGGGCAATTGTGGAAGGAGGTTACCAATATCCAGCTACAGTTCCCACAGATGTAGCATAAAAGAAGACATATGAAACCAATGGCAAAGCTGTCAATGCATTATTGGGAAGTCTGACAGAATTAGAATTTGTCAAAGTTATGCAGCTAAACACAACAAAAGAAATATGGGACAAAATCATTCAAAGCTATGAAGGTGATATCAAGGTAAAAAGTGCTATACTCCAAACTCTCAGAATTCAATATGAAACTCTCAGAATGCATAATGATGAAAGTATTGCTAGTGTTTTTCTATGTATAGATGAGATTGTAAATTGCATGAAAAATTTGGGTGAATAAATAAAGGACACTACTTTAGTAGAGAAAATCTTAAGATCTCTAACTCCTAAATTTGAGTCAAAAATATCTGCCATTGAAGAGAAGCAGGATCTGCAGACTCTTACTGTTGTTCAACTTCATGGGATCCTGACTACTTTTGAAATGAGGAAAGGAGGTCCCTCAGAAGTCAGAGAAGCTACATTTAAAGCATTTGCAAAAGGAAAAGAAAAGGAAGAACGTAAGGAATCAAGATACATATCAGAAGAAGATGAGGTAAACTTTGTAAAGAAGCCTCAACTGGACACCAGAAGGTTCAAAGGTAAGCTTCCCTTCAAATGTTTTGCTTGTGTTAGAGTTGGTCATTATGCTGCTAAATGTCCTCATAAAGACAACCATGACAAAGGGAAGGATACTGCAAAAGGTAATAGGAGACGGTTTGGCATTAGAAGAAGTTATTATACTCATGAAGATAGTGGTGGCCTTTCAAATAGTGAAGAAGGTGAATTTGATCAAGATCTTAAATTACTCATGGCTTTTGAGAAAAATACTAATGAGTCTAATGATAAATTTATGGATGCTTTAGAGGAAAAATATTTCTTTGAAGAAATTACTCAACTCAAAATTTGCTTGGAAGAAAACAAAGTAGCCATAGATACTTTGAAGCATCAACTCATAGAAAAAGAAAAACGTAATGAGAAGTTAGAATGTGAAGTAGTAAGTCTAAGAAAGGAACTTGAGAAAATAAAAACTCTGAATCTTAGATTTCCTAAAGGATCTGAAACCTTAGATGAAATTATGTTTGCAAGTGATTATGAGGGAAAATAGAGTTTCGACTTTTAGACCTGGATTTTCTAGAGAGAAAATGACCATATATAGCAAGAAGAATAAATGTCATTGTCAACAACGACCATAAGTGTAATGGATTCATCGTTGAGCATAGAACTCACATATTAATGTTATTTGTTTCATCCTTGTGATTGATTAAAACAAATTGATCTAAAATTTTAAGCTAAGATGGACATTGTGCGGCTGTGCCTATGGGCTAAAATGAGTCACGAGTGTGCACTATGCAGATTTCACAATGGCAGTGGAAGACCAAGGTATAAAATAAAACACAGGTTCATCGAGTCGAGTATCATTGTGTAGTGTAGACGCGTCACATAGGGCTGAGGAATTGAATGTACAGGTTGCAATTAGAGGCTTGATTGTGCACTGTGGCGAGAGTTGATGGTGGACTGGTGGAGTAACGAAGTGTGAAAGTGAGTTTTTTGTTCCCGCCAAGTTGTAGGGTTACCTTTTTTTTTAAAATTATAAACGTTGAAAAAAAACCCGAACCACAAAAAAAGGCTAAGAAAAAAACGAACTTCATCGAATATTTAGCGAATTTCTTGATTTTGTTTGCGTTTGTACATGTTTTTGGGTTTGGGTTCGACATAGGTATGAGTTTGGCATAAAATTCGGTGAATGAAATCGAATATATTTGAATTGCATTGAAGTTTGGCTATGACTTAGGTGTTAATACATGATAAATTGGTTTTGATGGGAGTAAACATTGATGTGACCCTATATGTGACAGTGACATTATTCCATAATCTTGTTGTATCTGAGGTAGTTACCCTTTGTTAGTTTTTGTAGTATTAGATGTGTTCTAGCCACAAAATTTTGTGGAGAGGCTAGAATATAGATCTCCAAAACCCATAAATCGTTTTTGGAAGTTTCGCCTAGAAATGACTTAATTAGATTATTAGCCAGTTTTTAAATATCTCTTAAATCTAAACTTAGGGAATATACTTAATTAATCAGAATTAATTAAGTCAATGCGTGAATCATCTAGAAACTCACACAGATCGACTTCTAATTAATCCTAGCTATCGATTAAGATTTAATCTTGGCCATTGGAGTCCCAACAGAGGATTATAAGAAGTTGATGGGCACTTGGAGAATACACTTGAAAGGTTCGATTTCATGAGCAATTTGATTTCCTGAGTAGCAACAGTCAGTTGCCAGAGAGAGAGTTAGAGAGATCGAAGCAATGAGTGAGGGGCAGGGACAGTGATCCGGAGGAAAGATTTTCTAGATCCTAAGAGGCAACAACAAGAGGGCCAAGTTATCTTAGAGAGGTAGCAACAAGAGGGTCGGGTTATCCCAGAGAGGCAACAACAAGAGGGCCGAGTTATCCTAAAGAGGCAGCAACAAGAGGGCCGAGTTATCCCAGAGAGGCAACGCTGAGGGGTTGCGTAGTTGCTTCAACCATGTAGTTCGATTTGGAGGAAGGAAAAAATGTTCTTAGTTCCAGAGGTCGGGAAGAAGTCCCAGAGGGATGGAGAGGCGATTTCCTCAACATCCAAAGGCAAAACGACTTCATTAGAGCCCAATCTGAAGCAACCCGTCCAACTAGCTACATAGATGTTGACGCAAAGCTCCAGGAGGCCGAGTTTTGATAGGGAAAGCTGAGCCAAAGATTGCTTGTGGGAGAAGGGTAATTCCCTTCAATATTTTGTCCAGATTTTCTAGCTATTTGGATTGCCAATTGGGCACCCATAGATGTACTCAGATTTCACTATTGCATAATAAAATAAAACTCTCACTGTTGCACCGGTTTTCCCAAGTTGGGTTTTTCCAAGGACATTGGTCCAAAAATAACTGTGTTATTTTGTGTGTATGTGCTAACATTTCTTCCAACGTTTATTCTTCCACAGTTTTATTTGCGTGGGTTGCAGTGTGAGTTATTCATTATTTGTTGTAGCAAACAGTAAAAATTGTTAAATTAAAATAACAATTAGGAGAATAATTTCCAGGATTTCGTTTTTCAGAATTTTCACATGGTATTCAGAGCGCAGTTGATCAGCCAGAGAGCTCAGTAGTGTAGACAAAAGGAGTTTCGTTGGTCGGTGTGGGCAGCAGATCGAAACCCCAGAGGCAACACAATCACTTTGCCAAGAAGCCAAGTTTCTTGAGGAGATTCAATTTTTTTGAGTGAGGGATAAAAAAATTCAATCTCTCCAGATCGAGGGATTATAGAGGTAGAGGGAGCAACTTAGTATTTTCACAAAGCAGATCTCTAGCTGGATGCAGTAGTGTTGCAGTAGTTTGCTAGAGCAGAGCTAGTGTCGGGTGGAAGGAAGAAGAGCACACACTGAGGGAATATTTTCCTCAGGGAACTTCTAGTCTCAAGAAGTTCAATTTTCCTTGCAGATCAAGGGTCGTTGTGAGCAGAGTTTCTCACTCCCAGAAGGAGTGCAAATAGTTGAGCAACAACTGAGCAGAAAGGAAGAGGAGATTTTCGACATTTGTTGAGATGGCCATTGCTGGGTTTCTTGATCAAGGACAGGTTGGATGGAGCTTCCAAATATGTCATCTGAAAGGCAAGGATGTCATTCCTTCTAGATGAATATGGCCTAAAGACATATATTGATACAGTGGTAGTAGTTCCTCAAGATGCAGATCAGTTGAAGGAATACAAAAAGGAGATGGCATGGGCGAAGAGGTTGATCCTAGATGGAGTTTGGGATCACATTGTTTCACACATAGCTGGCAAAGGTGCTGCTAGAGAGATGTGGGAGACTCTCTCCACGCTATACCAGGGCACTTTCGAGCAGTGGAAAATCTAGTTGAAGGAGAAGATGAAATGCATCAGGATGCATAGACCCCTTCCTCACCAGGATTCAGGAGGTCTGAGACCAATTTTTAGCGGTTGGGGCAGTGCCTCAACCCACAGAGCTAGTGCGATTGGCACTAAATAGTGTCTCCGAGGAGTGGCAGGTATTTGTCCAAAGTATTTTGGGCAATGATACCTTGTCAAGTTGGGACGGGATGTGGGCCGATTTGTGGCGGGGGGGTTGAGACGAGCTCTATTGAAGGGCTCCATCGGTGGCAGCAGCACCGGATTGGAGCAGGTGAAGGAGGAGGAGAATGTGGCCCTCGCATCGAAGGGTCCCAGTCAAGGACAAGGGGAGCAGAGGAAGAAAAAGGACCTGTCAAAGGTCAAGTGCTTCAGATGTGGTGAGCTCGATGACTAGAGTACCCAGTGTCCTCTCAGGAAGAAGGACAAGGAGGAGAAGTAGGACCAGTAGGCAACATCAACAGAGATTGATAGGCTGTCCTCCTGGGTGGAGGAAGACTTCACCATGTTTGCTGACATACCTTCAGGAGTGAGGTGGGGAGATTTGGTGCTGTAGCCCCAAAGTGTTACAGATGGGGAGGATCTTGAAGAGGTCCACCTCATCGATCAATACCTTGCTACGAGGGCCCACAGTATTCAGTAGCAGGATGGATTAGTGACAGTAGACGCAGTGATAGGCTGAGTGATAATTGCCAACTAGTAGTAGTCAGGGGTTGGGGAGCTCAGTGCAGAGTTGGCAATAGTGCAGTTGGCATAGTGCAGAGTCAACGACAACGCATAGTCTTCAGTAGATAGAACAATAGCTAGTAGCAGTTAGGACTCGAGAAACAGATGCATCATATTGATCACAACTGATTCAGTGTTTTGGATGCTTTATAGTTGCAGATGTTGCAGTTGGAACAACAACAAATGAGAGGGAGTTGCAATGCAGATGCAGTGTCAGCAGCAACATGGCAGTGTCAGCAGCAGCATGGCAGTGTCAACAGCAACACAAATGCAACATATATCAGAGTTGTGCAATGGTTGGTGGGCAGTATGACCAGACATCAGCAACATGACATGAGATGATGCAGAGACAGGGTGTTGTCACAAGATGTGCAGTAGAGCACTAAAACACTTTCCTTGCTAAGAGAGAGTGTTAGTTTTTGTAGGATCAGATGTTTTCTAGCCACGAAATTTTGTGGAGAGGCTAGAATACAAGAGATATCCAAAACCCATAAATCGTTTTTGTAAATTCCGTCTAGATATGACTTAATTAGATTATTAGCTAGTTTTTAAATATTTCTTAAGTCTAAACATAGGGAATATGGTTAATTAATCATAATTAATTAAGTCAAGGTGCGAGTCATCTAGAAACTCACACAAATCGACTTCTAGTTAATCCTATCCATCAATTAAGATTTAATCTTGGTCGTTGGAGTCGCAACAGAGGATTATAAGAAGAGGTTCATGGGCACTTGGAAAATACACTTGAGAGGTTTGATTTCTTGAGTAGCAATAATCAGTTGCCGGAGAGAGAGCTTGTGAGATTGAAGCAATGGGTGAGGGGCAGGGATAGTGATCCAGAGGAAAGATTTGCCAGATCTGGAGAGGCAACAGCAAGCGGGCCGGGTTATCCCAGAGAGGCAACGTTGAGGGATTGCACAGTTGCTTCAGCCAAGCAGTTCAATTTGGAGGAAGGAAAAATCATTCTCAGTTCCGGAGGGCCGAAGAGGCGATTTCCTCAACATCCAAAGGCAGAACGACTTCATCAGAGCCCAATCTGAAGCAAGCTGTCCAGTCAGCTACGCAAAGTAGTGCAGTGGTTGACGCAAAGCTCCGGGAGGCCGAGTTTTGGTAGGGAAAGCCGAGCCAGAGATTTCTTGTGGGAGAAGGTAATATCCTTCAGTATTTTGCCCAAATTTTCTGGCTGTTTGGATTGCCAGTTGGGCATCCATAGATGTACTCAGATTTCACTCATGCATCGGTTTTCCCAAGTTAGATTTTTTCTGGGACATTGGTCCAAAAATAATTGTGTTATTTTATGTGTGTGTGCTAGCATTTCTTCCAATGTTTATTCTTTCGCAGTCTTATTGTGTAGGTTGCAGTGTAAGTTATTCAGTATTTGCTGTAGAAAACAATAAATAAATTGTTAAATTAAAATAACAATTAGGAGAATAATTTCTAGTTGCTGCAATAGGATTTCATTTTTCATAATTTTCACACCCTTGACACTAACTTTGGCCTGATTGTTTTCTGATAATTATGAGGCAGTGATCTTCTTTGTGACATTGTGATAGTGACTTCTTTGTGTAAACAGTAATGATCTTGCACATTGATCTTGCTTTATAACTTTGATGACATAAATGTGATAGTAGAACAGTGGTGCTTGGACTCTTGACATTGACACATCGTGATGTGATGATGATATGACTTGACTTAACAACTTTGGTGATGAGGTTGTGATGACAATGACAACAATAGTTTGTTATAAGCAAAGCAATATACAACAGTACACAGATGAGTGGACAGTATGTTTGGTAGCAACAGTGATCAACAACAAAAGTGAGAGAGTAGTAGTGAAGCATGATGATGTAGTAGTAACATTGGAGTTGAGATGATTGAGTGGGTGATCGTCTTGGGAGACTGAAGACTCCCTCTCACAAGGTCAACAAACATCTTCATAATTTTGGGGTAGAACCCTTGGGGAGTGTTTCACTTCCTTCCAAGCTTACCTGGTAAATTTGTTGTATGTACACCATACATAACATAATTGAGCTTTTTGTTGAGCCAATACTTTTGTGCTCGATTGATGTGATGTGATGTTTTAATGTTTTTGTTGGTGCTCGACATATTTAAAGATTAATTAACCAATTGAAAGAATTAAGGAAATATTGATTCAGCCCCCTCTCAGTATTTCCAACAGGGATTCCTACCATCTATGGAAGCTTATAAAGAGTTGGGGACATTGAATGAGGTGATTATGGGTCTTTGTCCTATTGTTATCATTTGGTCTAATAGTTGTCCCATAGGTCCCCCTCGTAGGACCCCTACTAGATTGTGTGGCAACAATACTCACGTGAAATGGGGTTGATTCCAGCTACTACCATTATAACCTCTATGTATCACCACCTCGCCCCAAAGATGGCAACACGGGTTTGCTTTGGGGAATCGAACATGGGACCTTTATCACTCACATTACTTTACATATCATGGGCTTGCCAAGTGAGCTACTCTTAGGGGGCCATTAAGGACACTATAATCTTAGATGCTTAAGCTTATTTGGATTTTATCTTTGCTCTAGTAGAGTTGAAGATGAGGATATAGTATCTCAATTATATATTCTATATTCTTCCCTTGCAAATAACTCCTTGAGAAATTCTTGGGCACTTAACCTTATTCTGAGGATGGTACCTAGTGTAAAGCATGAGACATAGGCTTAATTGACCTAATCCTATGGGAATCAAACTAGGGACCTTCACACTACATAGGATTACCAGCAATGACCTAGCAGTAGTGGCACCAATTGATTAAGCTAACCCTCAAGGCTATATCTCCATTGTATATGTGTTTCCATTTTTTGCTTCTTTTTTTTTTTAATATTTTTCTCCATATATAAGAAGTAATTAAAAATAATATGCATGTTCATATCAATTTTTGTATATGTGTATCTTGCTTCTTGATGAGACAAAATATTTGCCTTGTATACTATATTAATATTTTCATTTGTTAAACTTGACCAAATGTAGCTTTCTTGTTGTATTGTTGGATATCTTTTGTAAATTAACCTACCATTATTCTAATAACAAAGGAGAATTGCGTATTTGGGCTCCTTTTCTCTGGTTCTTATGCATTATATCGATTTGTATAATGAATCTAATTCTTTTGTTCTTTATACATTTGAAAACAGGGGTTTGGGTTGCACTATACATTGCTAATGAGGTTCATGGTGAAAAATCAACAAGGCTTATGGTTGCATCGAGGTTCATGTTGATGCTTGCGGTATGCAATTTTTAGCATTTATTGAGAAGAAAATGATTAAGCCTCCATTTTATGTTTTTTTTCTAAACATTATCAATTTGACTCTACTTATGTACTTTTTACTAGTTTTATTTAGTTAAACAAATATTTTGTTTGAGTACATATATAAATTAATTTACGACTAAATAATGTTACATTCTCCATGAGCTAAAGCATCCTACTTATTGTCTTTGAAAAACATCTTAGCATAAATTTATTATGGGGATAAATGAGGAACATAAGATTTTTCAAAATTTAGTCATAGAAAATTAGGGATGTTAACTTTGTTAGAGTTATTGGATAATAAGATATGGAATAATATTTTAATAT
>APFE030357947.1:129766-145318 GCA_000404065.3 Pinus taeda | reverse complement strand
AATATTAAAATATTATTCCATATCTTATTATCCAATAACTCTAACAAAGTTAACATCCCTAATTTTCTATGACTAAATTTTGAAAAATCTTATGTTCCTCATTGATCCCCATAATAAATTTATGCTAAGATGTTTTTCAAAGACAATAAGTAGGATGCTTTAGCTCATGGAGAATGTAACATTATTTTGGTCCACTTTTGTGGAGGAAAAATGGCATTAATGCTTTCAAAATTTTTCTTACTCTACGTAACGGATGGGAAATTTATCCTAGATTTTAAATGCAGTTTCATTCTTGCAAAGTAGGCTACTATGAGTTAGGATTTGAGAACCTTAGATTGGAAAACCTCACCTATGATGAAAGGCTTAGCCTTTTCCAATGTATCTTGCATGTGAGTCCTACATAATTGTGAATTTAATAGATGGTGCACTCACTCAATTTACCGTGTTTAATATTTTGTTCCACTTGATTTTGCAATTGATTCCATTGCTCACATTTGAAATGAATCATAGTTGTACATGTATGAAAACTTGATCAATCAACATGAGTTAGTTTCGTTTAATGACTTAACTTGCCCATCATTCACAACCTTTAATCGCTTAAAGACCTTAGTGCTTTACCCCAACTACTTTTCTAGCCCTGTCCTGAATGTTTTCCTGGTGGTGGGAATGAACTCACCTAGTTGGTTACAAGAGATAATGTGTTTCTATGATCAATACAAATAATCAAAAACAATTCTATTTAAGTTTATTAATCCTAATGGTGATATTCATTTTAAGTTATTTTCTCTAGTGCAACTAGTAATTAGTAAATGGTATTGACCATTAAAAGGTGTACCTAATAAATGCTTATTTACAAACCATAGCCCATGGATATTAGTGCAATATGCGCTAAATCTGGATTTCCTTTTCCACATAAAATGTGTTAAACTTGACTTGTGATCCTTATTGGGCTTCTTAATGCATACCATTGATGGGATGCTTAATTCACACCATTAGTGAATGGGCTAATTATTACATGTCATTAGTGGGTAACTAATGTACAACGCATTGGTTATGAAGTTAGGGATAGCTCATCTAGTCCTAACACCTATAAATATGATGTTCTCACCTCATTTGTAATATCACTCATTTATTTTGATTCAGTGGATATTCATTGCATATTTGAGTATCAAGGTTAGCATCTTAATTCTTGTGTGTTGTTTTTTTTATGCAATTTTGTGCAGAGTCCCTTTTGATCCTTATGCCTCATTTGTAATTTCAAGATGGTATTAGAGCTAAGGCATTTAGACTCCCTAACCTTGATTACCACCTAGTTTCACTTAAGAGTACTGTTACTTATTGGTTTAGCAGTCTCATCAATGTTCTCATTAGGTGCTAGGGTCATGCCACACAAAACAAGTGCCCACTGTCACTTCACCACAAGTCCCCTCCCTTCAAACCAAACTGCGACAAAAGACTATGGGAGGCTTCCCTACAAAAATATCTCCACCATATATGAGCAGAACAATGGTTAATATAGATATCTAATGTGAAGCTAGGAGTTGATTGTGTAATTTTACCGATTTGTAAATAAAATTAAGCATAAGAATAATGCAAACCAACAAACAAAATCACACAAAACATAAATTATTTACCTCTAAATTCGGCAAAAGAATGAGTGATAAATACCCCTACCAAATGTGTGATGCTTTCCTCGTTTTTCCCTTGGATAAGTGGCTACAATTAAATAATTTCCTTGCTATTTTGTACTTTTAAATGCAGAAACCAACAAACTAATGGGCCTTTGGAGAACACCCAAAGTGTAGGAACACACTAGATTGATGGATCTTTGGGCGGGGAAACTTGGGTAGCCTGTAAATAACAACACTAACAACCCGAAGTCTTAGATATGCAAGTATTTGACAGTTTCCAACAATCTGGAAACCACTTGCTATAGTTTGAGGTTAAATTTCCCCTTGGTCAAAACCCAAAAAAATATTATAGCAAGGAAATTAACTCTATAACAACTGAAATGTGTCTATTTTAACTCCAGAAAAAATGAATGATATGCTTTTATATTAAATATGGAAGTAAACAAAGGGGTATAGGTGATAGGTACTTTGTAGTGTTAAATATTGTAGCTTGGATAGCTGTTCTAGCTTTGACAGGTGTCACTGAAGCTAGGAACACAGAGAAATGAATTATCTCAAAGCCCATGTAATTTTTCCTAAGTTTCACCTAAGGAAAATATTTTAATTTAGTTAATTAATGATTTTTAAATATTTCCTAAGTTGGTTAATTTATTGGCATTAGTTGAGATAAGGTTGATTTGCCTCTAGAAGCGTCTTAAATGTTTCTAAGATGATCTTAGCCATTGATTGGGACTAGATAACTTCTAACCTTGGATGTTCATTTGTGAATGAGAGATTATAAAGGGAAATCAATGGGCAACATTGGCGCACATTGAGTCGAGTATTGTTGGGCGAGTTTTCAGTGTGACACCATGAGGGTTTCAACAACAGTAATTGAGAAGGATTTTTCTGGGGTCTATTCTTCATCGAGAGACTTCCAACTTCTGAGTTTTAGAGGAAGGTTTTGTCTGCCGAATTATTTTCTATGGAGGGAGTTGAGTTTATTCTCCAGGGTGTGAAGTGTTTATTCTCCAGGCTGAATTCTTCTAGGGCCGCATGTGTGGGCCGAGAGAGAGGGTCGTATAAGGGCCGAGTTGCTTCCAGAGCGCTGTATGGTTTGCAGAAGGAAGGCCATGGGGTTTTCTTATCTGATTTGATCAATAGATGTAATATCCCTTTTGGATATTTTCGTTAAATTTATGGAATATTTCTTCTAAAAAATACGCTGTGAATTTTTATTCAAAATTAGCATGAAAATTCATCAATTTATTCTAGAGAAATTGATAACATAAAAACCGAGAAATGAATAATGTTGCTACTCCGACAAATTGAAAATAAAATTACGACAATCTCAATATGAGATAAATGCAACAAATCTCAGCTTTATTATATTAGTATAAATACTAAAATTACATGCCCATACAAATAACTTATGTGTAGCTAAGACATAACCCTCCAAATTGCAGCAAACTAGATTCATTCTTAAAATAAGCTACTGCAACACTAGATCTGACCTCCTAAACGGAACTTCAATTATAGCTCAACTTGAGGATCTAGATGATCCTCACTCCAATCTTCAGATCTGCTCCATATCTGATCTCCAATAATGTTGCTGAAGCTCCATGATATTTCTGGATGAAATCTCCTCAACAGTGGGTTGGGCTTTTGTCCAATTCGCAATAGGAAACCCAAGGGTTTTCATCTTGGGGCTTATTGAGGTTGAGTACCACATTCCCAAAATTTCTCCAACAAGAAAATATCACAACTCCAAGATGTTCCAAATGATTTGCTTCCCTTCCTTTTAAAGATCAAATGGATCCCTCTCCAGCCTTCCTGAAGTAATCTATTTTATTATTTTATTTCCATTCTAGAAGATTCTCCCTTTTACTTTATTTTATTTTATTTAAGTCACTTTTCCAACTTCTGGCCTTTTTCTTCAATTAATCTTTTCCCCTTTTTAATTGATTGAGTGACTAATTAAAGTCACTTTGAACCTAGGGAAATGGTAAATCCACCTTTACGATCTCTCTAGCCATTGAATGTCACTTTTCACCATCCCATCCTGTAGATTTCTTTGTTCCAATTCCAACGAGCTATTACACTAAGGTGTTTCATTAAATATTTCTCCCTAAATGACACCTTAAGTGTGTTTAATTAAGATAAGCTCAATAATAGCCCCCCTTTACAAGAATTGTTGGAATGTAGTAGAGGCAAGAATAAGTTGTGCAGAACTGACCCTGATGATGAAATGATGTGAATGATCCTCGTTGGACACCATAAAACTCCAAAACCCTCCGGGCTTACTGATAATGAAATCTCGTTCCCATGACCAAGCCGTCACCAACTCTAGAAATCCATCCTAGCCACATCATAAGGGAAACTGGAAATAGAGTCATTACAAATACTCCCACCCCAAGATTGCTTTCCCTCAAGCAATCTGCACCTGGCCACTGTAGAGGCATCTATACACTGATACTAGGATCCCATACAAATCATTGTGCTACACCATGCCTCCATGCCAAACGACCATGAATGGATCCCAAACTAACCTTGGGTTCATCCTGCCACCAATAGATCCACTTGGATCCCAATGCCACCGTGGCCAATCATCATCTCCAAAAGGGCCAAAAATATCCTTCTAAGAATCACCCCATCAATAGGAAAACAACTCATAATCTCCCAACGATCCATCTTGTGGGAAGGATCAAATGCATGAATACTTGCACATGGAATAAGTCCACCATGCCAATGCTGCTGCACACTCAGCTCATGTTGCTGTGGCCGATCACCCAATAAAATTCGTTTAGAATCTCTGCCCCCTTCTCTCCAATGTATAGAGATGGGTGGATAGTGCTGCAATCCTTATCAATGTATGATTGAAGAGGGTTGCTCTGAAACTCCCAAGTATACTCCTCTTGATGCCTCACTAGGAACTTTAATCGTCCCTCAATGTTAGATAGCTTAACCGTTGAATTGACACACTCCATTCTAAGTTCCTCAATTTTGCTATTCTATTTCAAGATGGTGCCTTAGACTGCTTGGATCTTTAGCTTCAATGCCATGAGATTGATCCTGAAATGCTCAATCTTCTCTCGGTGGCTACCATCTAAAAGTTCTGGAGCCCTACTGAATGCCTTTGTGTCCACTTGCACCTCATCAAGGGTTGGGTACAAAGATGGATGCTCAACCTCCTCGACCACGGTCTCAACTTGAGCCTCCAACTAGCTCCTCAAAGGTAACTCATCATGCACACTATGAGTGTCGTACTCCTCCTTTGACTCATGCTCCTCTAAGTGTTCTCCATGTTGGACTATCAATAACGACTCACTCCTCAAGTCTTCTTGAGTGTCTCTTCGTTGGCCTTCTTCATACATGGGATCAATCTGCTGCTCATCTTTCTCAATCATCAAACATGGATGCATAGGTGAGTTGCTATCAATATCTTCACATGATTGTTCATGTTCCTCATAGGTATTGTAATATCCCTAAGGGAAAAGTAACAATAAATATGCAAAGAAAAATAGACAAAACCACCATGAAATGAAAACAAGCAATCAAACCATGAATTTGCATCCAAAGCTACACTATGTAGTCATTTTATTAATGTAAAGAGGTGTACAACAAGGTGCTGGAATGAGTGCACCTGGGCTTGCTAAAGGCAAGCTAGCAAAGCCTGAAATGATCACTGAATCACCCTCCTCCAATTTGTTGGTAATTCAGCCCAAGTGTTGTGCTGTAGGTGCCCAGAAATGTGTTGCTGCCTGAAATTATCTGCTGCTAGAGCCCTCTTCACTGGTCAGAAAATTCTGGGAAATTAATCTCAACCTCTACTCAATAAATCCAGAATAAACTCACGAATGACCCCGGAAATTCGACCCTGTTTGGCTTGACTAGCTCTTCTGTTGGGAAAATTGACCCACCTGAAAATTCTGCTGTTGCTGGTACGATTTGTGACTAAGTAGAACTCCTTCCTTGGGTTGGCACTCAAAGTCCACCAAAGCAAGTGCTGGGATTTTCGCTCGGAAACACTCGGTGTGCTGAACAACACATGTAGACTTGGCTCACTGCTCAAGCGTGCCATGTCAAAAGATAAATTCTGAAAATGATAGATGATGAGCAAAATGAGAGCCCCTCCTTCCTTTTGTTGATTTGCCTCCAAGATTGCCCGTGTGGGCTCACATCGAATTCCTCTCACCAATTTCGCTCCAATGATAGCGTACTCTCCATGTGGGCTGAAATTCCCTTGTGGTGGTGCCGACGTTCCACCAAAACTACAGTCTTTCCATTGAACTCTAATGTTGGGGTGGCTCTCATGCCAAAAATCGAATGTGGGTCCCCACTTCTCCTAAGTGAAACCATGTAATACGCCAAAATTGAGCAAAACTTTATTTTTACTTAGTGAAACACTAAGTAGGAATATCACAAGGATCCTCATGAAAATCAATGGACTCAACTATAGAAGAAGAATCCTCATCAGAGTGGTTAGAAGGAATCTCCTCATGTTCTACCTCCGTTATCTCCTTTGTGTCACTCCAGCATGAGTGGTTGGGCCCCAAGGGCTTTAAGATATGATGCCCAATTTTGCAATTTCAAAAGGAAAACGCTTTGAATTACTCCAATAAATCAATGCTCATCAATGATATTCAATGATTCTCAATCACTTAGTAATCCCAAAATGAAACAATAAATGACAAGATATGTTATGAGCACAATACCAAGATCTCTTTAAACTTGATATTTCAATTAGAGACAAAGAGGCAACAATGATATTCACCACAATGATTATCCAAGATTCTTATTTATGCCAATACCACATATCTTACATGAGCGCTGCCAAATTAAAAGTCAGCAAAGTTTATATTTCAAATAAACAAAGCGTCGTCAAATTAAAAGTCAGTGAAGTAATAGATACTGCAAATAAACAAAGCATTGTCAAATTAAAAGTTAGCGAAGTAATAGAGATTGCTAACAGTGATCTTCAAGAGTAGAAAACACCGATGAAAATGCAAGAGAAACACTTTCCAATGTTATGATGCACTTTACAGTGATTATTGAGATGCAAAGGAGAACTAGATCAAGACATTCAAGGATTCCCTTTACCACTTCAAAGATAAACAAGATTTCATAAGAACAACCACTTTAACACTTTACCATAAGGTTACCAAGATTTAGAAATGAGCTCTATTGAATGTTACGCCCTTATGTTTTCTTCCTACTGTCACAAGTATATATCAGATTTAAAAGAGCATATATCAGACCTTTATATGCTTAGATCAAACCTTATAAAATACATATCAGACTTTAGAAAACACTTTAGAGTGTCATCAATAGAGAAGCATAAATGTTTATTTAGCTTATGCAATGCCTTAGATGTGTCTTAAAGTGATTATGGATGATTATATTTAGATATTATATCACTATTAAGAGCCACTTTAAGGTCTGATTATGAAAACAGAGAGGGGTATAGGGAATGAGAAGCAAAGCCTAAGGCGTAAAGGCCTTGTTGAGTGTCTGGCTGGACTTCCAATGTGTACTTAAACTTCTTCAAACACCTGCTACACAAATTATTAGCTTCAAAAATGATGGATCAGCCTTCCTATGGAAGTGGTTAGAGCTTTTAGGGCCGAATGATGAATTAGTGAGATCTCAAACCCTTGAAATCCTTCCTCAAACTAGTGATAAGTCTGGAAAACCTGGTGTTAGCTTGAAAGTACAATAGATCAATGGCAAAATGATATGAAAATCAACTTCAAAATGTTAGTTTTTGTAGCATCGGAGGTGTTCTAGTCTCGAAACTTTGTGGAGAGGCTAAAACATATGAGATCTCCAAAACTCAAAAATCATTTATGGAAATTCCACCTAGAGATCGCTCAATTAGATTATTAGTCAATTTTTAAATATTTCCTAAGTCTAAACTTGTGGAATATGGTTAATTAATCGGTATTAATTGAGATAAGGTGATAATTCTCTAGAAACTTACATGGATCGACATGGAATTAATCGAGGCCCTTGATTAAGTTCTAATCTTGGCCATTGGTGCTCCAATAGAGGATTATAAGAAGAAGTTGATGGGTAGATGATGAATACACTTTTGGGGTTTGATTTTTTGGTAGTTCAATTTCCAGAGAGCAACAACAGTTGCCAGAAATCCAGAGAGGGATGCAGAAATAGTGAGGGGCAGAGATAGTGAGGCTGGAGGAAGTTTACCAGATCTAGCGAGTGCATTTGCAGAGAGGCTGGAATTTCTCTAGGAAGCTGCACAAAGGCAGCGCAAGAGCTTCACTGGGCAGTTCGATTTGCTGAGGAAAGAAGATGTTTTCAGTTCTAAAGGTCGGGCAGAGGTTTTAGTGCACCTGAGAAGTGTTTTCCTAGCCAACAACAAGCAGGACGACTTGGTTAACAGACGATTTGGGTAGCACATGTGGCAAGCAACTTTAGCCTTGGCAAGCAACTTTAGCCTGAAGCAGAGCATGTGTCGGCCTAGTTGGATGGCTTGCTTTTCAATAGTAGTTGAGTGCCAAGATTGCTCAGAGTGAGGGTAATTTTCCTCTAGATATTTTTGCCAGTATTTTCTCTGCAGTATAGCCATCATTCGACGTCCAGATTATTGTACTCAAAATTACTCATTGTTGCATAATAATAAAAACCCTCAACTGTTGCATTGATTTTCCCAAGTTGGGTTTCTCCAGGAGACATTTGTCCAAAAATAACTGTCATATTTTTATATGTGTGCTAGATTTTCTTAGTTTCTAGCTCTATTTTTCTTTCGCAGTTTATTTGTGAAGATCACAGTGTGAATTATTTGGTATTTGTCATAGCAAATAAATTGTTTAATAAATTAACAATTAGGAAAATAATTTCCAATTGCTGTTATAGACGAAATTTTCACATGGTATCAGAGTGTGAGTGATCAGGCGGGAAGCTCAGAAGTGGAGAAGGGAATTTCGTTGTTTAGAGAAGCAGCAGGCCAAAATTCTCAAAGGCTACGCAGTACCTTGATAAGTAGATTGAATTGTTGGGCAAAGGTTCAATTTTAAGTAGTAGGTTGGCATAAAAATCGATTTTCCCATAATAATGATTCCAACAGTCAGAGGGAGTAGCAACAACTCAGATTTTCGCTGAGTAGATTTTTGGTTGGACGCAAAGGGTTTTACAACAACAAAATCGGCGTCAGGTGGAAGAGAAAAGCACAGACGAGGGAAAATTTCTCCTAGGGGACTTCGAGTTTTCAGAAGTTTGATTTTTTCAGGGAAATTGTGTTGAAAAGTGTAACTAGGTTCGGTCTTCATAATGACATGTAATTATGATTTTATGTAATGAGATGCAAAGAAGAAAAATAAAATTATAGTATTGACTTGCTTCATGGGTTTCATGAGCAAGAGATTTTATTTTTGAGTCAAGATTCTCATTGAGAGTTTTTAGGATTTATTTGTCATCTAGTCATAAAATGTTAGAGTCATTATCATGTAATGAAGTCATGTTACACTTTGTAAAAGGTCAATCTTGTCTATGTAAAGTATCCTCCAAGAACTTGGCACTTATCCTCTTCAAGTCGGCCTACAACGATGGAAGAAGCTACTAGAAGAAGTCGACCTAACTACAAGTAATCATGTCAGCCTAAAGGACATGAGAAGAAGTGTATATATAGCCTAACTTGGCCTCACTTGAAGACAAGCAATTCGAAAAAGCAACTCGACTAGCAATTCGATGAAGAAGAGTGAAGAAGAAGGGCTAGATATTGAAGTGCGAAGAAGAGTGAAAGAGGTTTCCTCTGGGGTCAACGAAGGAGATTTCTTCTAGGTAGTATGAAGGAGAGATTCTTTTGGGAAGTGCGAAGGAGAGGTTCTTCTAGATCAACGAAGGAGGTATTCCTTTGGGGCAGCAAAGAACGATTTCTTCTGGGCAAGTGAAGGAGGTATTCTTTTGGGGCAGCAAAGAAAGGTTTCTTCTGGGCAAGTGAAGGAGGATTTCTTTTGGGGCAGCAAGAGAAGGATTCTTTTGGGTGACCGAGATCTAGAGACCAAGTTTCTCTAGAGGAGATCAGTGAAAGCCTAGAGATTGAGATTCTCTAGGGAAGTCGAGAAGTAGTGTGAAGGACAGAGACCAAGTTTCTCTAGAAGTAGTCAAGGAGAACAGTTCCAAATGAAGAAAGAAAGTTGAAGGGAAGAGGCAGACCATCAAGGATAGTGACAAGGTTCTTGAGAGGATACTAGAGTCAAGGGTTTGTGTTATGGTCTTGGTACTCGTCAATTGAAGATCTAGAAGAAGAATTTTGATTGGGTTTTCATCTCAAGAGGTGAGAGGTTTTGGCCCTGGCTAACAAGCCTACATGTTGTGTCACTTGTCTTTTATTGTGCATATTGGTAATTGTCTTGATGAAAATAACACAATAATAACATAACGAAGAAAAAGATCATAAGCTAAGAAGTAAAAGTATATCACAAGTAATTATCAAGTATAGAAATATTTAACTAACCATGCCCTAGATTTCTCAACATGGTATCAGAGCTTAGGTGCTGAAATCAAGAAGAGGCATTCAAGCAAGTAGAGACATGAGAATCAAGCTTCAAAGAAGGATTGTAGCAAATCCAAAGCCAAGAGGGAGCTTAGGTACATTCCTTTTTGTAGGAATGAGTACATTCCTTATTGGAATATGGCCTCCCTATTTGAGAGGGAGAGATAAACATGTCATTTCGGTCTTCACCTGGGAAAACAAAATGGAGGATCGGCCAATCATTTGGCATCCAATGCTCTTCGGGATGAGATAGGGCATCCAATGGAAGAGTAGTTGTGGAGGACCGATATTCTTTGGGGGCTGGGGAGTCCAAGATAAGAATAGTCTTCATGGAACACACCCTGAGAGAATCTGGGTGGGGTATGTTATGAGAGAGACAATGATGAGGGTGTCTATAAATCATTGGTGTCGCCAACATTGAACTCAGATCTTGTGGATATAAGGAGCTGTTAGTCAAGGCCTTGCTATGTAAGAATGCTGGTTGATATGATGCTATACAAATGAGTTACCAATCTGAATTCTTCTTATGAGAAATTCTTCAGATTGAGAAAGTCCAAGTACCCTTATGTACCTCCCTAGTTAAGAGGGAGTGTTGAAAAGTGTAACTAGGTTCGGTCTTCATAATGACATGTATTTATGATTTTATGTAATGAGATGTAAAGAAGAAAAATAAAATTATTGTATTGACTTGCTTCATGGGTTTCATGAGCAAGAGATTTCATTTTTGAGTCAAGACTCCCATTGAGAGTCTTTAGGATTTAGTTGTCATCTAGTCATAAAATGTAGAGTCATTGTCATGTAATGAAGTCATGTTACACTTTGTAAAAGGTTAATCTTGTCTATGTAAAGTGTCCTCCAAGAAATTGTCACTTATCCTCTTCAAGTCGGCCTACAATGATGGAAGAAGTTGCTAGAAGAAGTCAACCTCACTACAAGTAATCACGTCAGCCTAAACGACATGAGAACAAGTATATTTATAGCCTAACTTGGCCTCACTTTCTGGTAATTTAGGTATGTTCTATGCTTAGAGCAATTTATTTCAATTTTCACAGTTAGCTCAATATCTTTTCCAAATTAGCAATCACATTGGCATTAAAGTAAACTACAGATAGAACATAAACATAGCAGAAGACAAGCCAAGTCAAGAGGACACAAGATGTGGCGCTAGCCAGGGACAAACCCTAATGTGGTGAACCCTTGATCAATTCTTCTTATATGTTCTTTAATAGTTCAGCAGAGGGAGAGATAGTACATTTACAATAGAAGTCAACACTTTGACTTATCTAGATAAGAGCATATATCATCTCTAAGAATATGATACATGAGATCAGTTGAAGACATGTTGCTTCAACTAATTCTCCAAGGTGACTCCACCTATCATTGTGTTGCATCTCGTCATCATGCTGCACCCATCATCACAATGCTGGACCTCATGACCATGCTGTACACATCATACTACTGCACCTTACGCTGCACTGTTGTTCCATTTGCCATTGTTGCAACATGTTGCCACAACTGTCCCATGTCCCATTGTTGTACCATGCTACCACGGTTGTCCCATGTGCCATAGCTGCATCATGTTACCACATTGCTGTCCCATGTGGTATGCTGAACCATGTCGACATACAACATGTCTCATGTGCTTGCAGCACCATGCTTGCCATGCTGTCCATGCTTGCTGCTGTCCCATGTTTGCCTTAGCATTCCTTTGTCTCATTTACTATGCATTTGTCCCTTGCCACTGCTACCTAGATATATTGCTGTAGCTGCTATCCCTAACAGTCATGCTATACCTTGTTGCTGTCCCCTTAGCCTTGCCATACCTTGTTGCTGTCCCATGTGTCTTAGCAGCACCATGTAGCCCAACTGTCCCATTTACTAGCACTGTTGTCTTGGGCATGTTTGAGCCCTCAAACTCTCCATGTTGTCCCTATTTTGAGGTGGTTAGGACTGCGGCCTACCATAGTCCCACGCTGTCACCTATAGCCCACCTTTTCGTTGCCCCAAATAACCCTTCTTCAACTTGTCCTACCCTTGGCCTCCTTTCAGCAGCTTGGTGCCTTGTTTTAGGCCTTAAAATAGTCCTCCCTTTCAGCCGCATTAGGCCTGCGTCTAGGGCACCATATGCCTACGGCTAGGGCAACATTGGCATGTTTAGGACAACGTCTATCTTCCTCTTAATTGCGGCTAGGATACTCTTGAGATAGCATAGGTTAGGGCTGCCTTCTTGGACTGCGTTAGGGCTGCCTTTAGGATTGCGTTAGGGCTACCTTTAGGATAGTGTTTAGGGCTGCCTTTAGGACAACGTTTAGGGCTGCCTTCTAGGATTGCGTTAGGCTTCTTCCTTGAGCTCCTTTAGGTCCATGCATAGAACCCTTTCATCGCTTTGTTGGCTTGCCTTCTTTGTTGCGGCTAGGGCAACCTCTTTTCCTCTAACGTCTAGGGCTTCCAATCCTAGATTTCTCTTCCACTAAAACCCAAGACAAGTGGAGAGAAATCCAGATAGAAGTGTGTGTGAAATGACTCTCAAGTCATCTCCTTTTATACTAAAACGTTGAGCACATGTGGGGTTTATTTGGTCGCTGGCCGACCTTGACGAATTGTCTTATAACACAAATAAATTCATAACTCCATGAATACTTATCGGAATCGGATGATATTTAGATCAATCCTACACCTCTCGATGAGAGGGACCAAAGAAAAATATCAGTTGCCATAAATAAGATGACCCACATGGAGTTTGGCCCTAGTTGCCAATTTTAACACTCCCTCTAAACTAGGGAGAACTCCATCCGTTGATCCATCTGTCTGATTGTACTATCTCGGCCATCGGTGCCCTGCACTGCTCTGTTCTACTTTGCTCTGCTCTGCTAAGCTTTGCTCTGCTCTACTGAACCATGAAGAAGAAGAATTGATCGAGAATGTCTCGTACCATTCTCTACTGACCCAAAGTTAGTTCCATATGAAGAGAGTGTGTCATATCACTCTTACTGACTCGAAGTCAGTTCATTGAACCAAGATCAATATCACAAGAGAGTGTCTCAAACCACTCATACTGATCCCAGATCAGTTTCATTGATCCCAGATCAATGGAGTTCATCCAAGCATAGGGAGTACGGTAGATACAACGATGCGTCCATTGATAGTACTACTATGGTCCCTAACCCCATTTCCCTGCTCATTGGCCGGATGAGAGGTACTTCCCATGAGTCCCAGACTACATGGGTAGGATGCCTTGATAGGAGAACCACTCATCCTGTCCCTAAGTCGCCACGGGGTATCATAGGCGAAGGATGAGCCATTCACCCTGTATACTGCACACCATTAGGGGAGGGTGAGTTGCCCTATGGTCGCTTGTTGCTCCAATAAGTACCCCAAGCCCCTCGGAGCTCCCAGACCTCAATGCATGCAACATGTAGCACCCTCATAAGAGGGTCTGTCAACGACTCCAAGTTGTTCGGGAAAGTCACAAATTTGACCTTTCCCCGGGGCTTTGACAGAATCTTTGCGACCTGTACATCAGTCTCAATGCGATGGAGCCTCCTCACTCATCGACGTACCATATCCCAGATAAGGTAGTATGTGATGTCTATATGTTGGAGCAATCATAGAATACGAGATTCCTCAACAATCGAATCCCCCCTGGTTGACACAGAAGATCACGGTGGTATCCATCATGTGTACAAACAACTCACTGAAGAGCTTCTGCAACCAGGCAGCTTCACAAGAGGTCATACTCGTAGCTATGTATTCTGTCTCAACAGTGCTTATAACAACCGACTTCTGCTTTCTGCTCATCCAGAATATTGAGCAGAACCCAAAGAAAATCAACAGTCAGAAGTGCTCTTGAGATCCTTCACACTGCCTGCCTAGTCAACATTCGAATAATCATGCAGTTTCATATTTCCGGTAGTGTATCTCAATCCATGAGGGATTGTGCCCCGAAGATATCTGAGAAGATTCTTATCACCAATCTAGTGAGGCTCAACCAAAATATGAGCCCAACATGCTAACTGCAAAACATATATCCGGACGGAAGTTCACCAAGAACATCAATGCGAATGAGTTTATGAAACTCAAAGGCATTTTACAAATCTGGTCCGGCATCCCTACTGTATAACTTCTGAAAGTTAAGATCCTAGAGGTAGTCACGAGCTTGTAGTTTACCATTCCACATGCAAAATCCAACTCCCTCTTACTTCTGTAAATGAGAGGGTCTACACCTGTCAGAAATAGGTCGTCCTCAAAAGGTGTCATCGACAACCTTCGAGCAATGGTTTGGATCAGCTTTACTCCTAGTGAATCTCAGCTTCATCAGACAACTATCAATCCTCTCATACTATGCCCGGGGTGTTTTGCTTCAAGCCATAGAAGGCTTTCTTCCACCTATATACATGAGATTCCCGATCATGAATCTCAAACTCCTCGGGTTGTTACAAACCTGTGGACCTACTACATAAGGGGAATGGTCCCCTTGTAAGATGTTCCTTAGGTACATCTCAGACATGTACCTTCATGCTCTTCTTGGATTTAGGCATCCCTGTGATCATCTGACTCACATCAGGTAGGGTCCCATAATAAGTAGACCTTCGGTGCTATAGATGAGATTTGATAACTGACATGGTCCCCAATGGACCTCCTACAACTGAACTCAAAAGCATCTTTAAAAATTCCATTTTCAAACACGTACATTTCCATCGATGAATGCCACCCTAAAACCTTTGACTTCGATTGCCGAAATGGACACCATGTTCTTCTTGCGATCAGGTACATAATGAAATTCTCGTAAATGAATCGAGTTACCCTTGTTCAATTGAGGGGTAATATTCCCTACACCATTTCTGCGATAGGTGGCATCGACTCCAAGTATAATCCCACGATTGTTTCCATCTCTACTAAATTAGAGAGATCACCCTTCTATCCGATGAAGTGCCTTGAAGCACTACAATCAATAAGCCAGATTCCCATAGAATCTGAAGGAGAGGGCCAATACAAGATAAGGCTTCTTTATCTTATCATAAACAACATTTGATTCTTCATACCTGGGGTTCCTTGCTTTCTTTGAAGAGTCGGCCGTTTCCTTGATGACCTGCATTACCTATCATTCCTTCGATCATTGAAGATGTTAGGATATTCCGACACATAGGAAATAGTTAAGTTCAACTTGGTCTAGTATAGAGTTAGGTAGTAAGTGTGTTTCTTTACCGTTGTACATTTTGTAACTTACAATCCGACGGTCACGATATGTAGTGATCCGACGGTTCATTCTCTCCTCGGTATTACCGACACTTGATCCGTGGCTTGACACCCGATTGGTCCATGAATTCTATTTAAAGCGCATGGAGGGTCCATTTGTAGGTTCACCGTGCATGAGAGAAGCTTATGTAAATTTTCATTCTTTTATTGATAAATTGCCTGTAGTAGCCA